>JAQNCA010000025.1:24649209-24660265 GCA_029783725.1 Acanthurus tractus
TTAGAGCTGTTCTCACCTGCCCGTCTACCTGTGATCCTCTGCCTGTTGGCATGCACATCTGCTATTGACAGTAAACATGGCCAAGTTCAGATTAAGTGGGCTGAAATATATAGTTCATACTGGAGAGTTACTTTTTTTAAATGTGAATTTTCAAAAAAATTAAATAACAATAAAAACAACAACAACGATAATAACAAGTGTTTTAATCCCCTTGTGGCAAATCCGGCAGAGATGAATCGTGATAAGCTATATTTACTTTAATTATTTACCTTCAAATTTATTCATTAACTGAGCCATGACCCCGGACACTCATGTAAAGCGCAGTAGGAATGAATCCATGTACCAATCACTAGAGGTAAACTTACATTTGTAGCGCCCACTAGTGGCGAACCATTTAAAAACTGCCTTGCGGCTTGTGGAAGAGGGAAAATGAGAAAAAATAAGTAACACAGCCTGTCAGCCCGTATCCATTTTTCCAATAATGATGCATTACCTGCGCATAGTGGAATTAGTTATTAAGTGAATATTGAGGGTTTTACAGTGTAAACAGGAAGTCTGGTAAAATTTACACTTGTATTATATCTGTGTGTCTATATTATATTATATTATATTATATTAAATTACATTACGTTACGTTATATTGTATTATATTATATTACGTTACGTTACGTTACGCTATGTTATATTATATTATGTTATCGCTGTGTCTTTTATTTCAATAAAGTTATTTAAAAAAAACAATAACAACCAAACCGGATATGCGTGCGTACTTCCTGTTGACGAACAGCTTGGCGGGACCATAGTGCTGTAAATGTTACTGCTGTGTTTGCCTTTTAGCTTTAGCTTGAGAAAAGTTGGTCTTTGCTCCGATGATGGCGTGTAAACGGGGAGCGCTCATCGTGCTGGAGGGGGTGGACAAGTCCGGCAAAACCACCCAGTGCAAGAAGCTTCTGCAGGCGCTGGAGAGCAGCGGCCGGCCGGCGGAGATGATGAGGTTCCCCGGTAAAGTTCGCCATTGTTTCACCGTAACCGTCATTTTTCTTTTCCACTTAGTGTTTGTGTCGTTACAGCTTTTTTTTCTACCGCGTCTTGTTAAAGTAAAGTATTTTGTTTCCCAGAGAGATCCACGACTATCGGACAGCTGATCAGCGCCTACCTGCAGAAGCAGAGCAACCTGGAGGACCACACGGTTCACCTGCTGTTCTCTGCGAACCGCTGGGAGCTGGTGTAAGACCTTCACCCTGCTCACCTGCTTCTGTGCTGCCTTCAAGGACCGAAAACACCGAAAAAAAATCACGGGTTTTACATCTGCATTTTATGAAAGCGTCGGTACATCTGCGCCAACAAAGGGTTCATGGTTAGGGCAGGAGGGTTTGACCCGGAGCCCTCACAGATGCTTCGATTCTGATCATTTTGATGATTGATGCGGTGATTTTTCCAAGAATTTTGCCAAACACACAAAAAGTCATGTAAAATCAATAATGCAACCATCAATAATGAAGGAAAAGGCGAGTCTGCCGCGCATTCAAGATGGACACAGACTGACAGCTGATTGTCGCAGCTGCGTCACCGCCGGGCGCGTCACAAGCGGCTCGCCGCGCCGCTCCTCGATAAAACACGCGCCAAGTCTGTTATCAGCGGAAGCAGCGTCAAATCTGCGCAGAGCGAGTCGGCTCGTGGCTGCAGCGTGATGCACACAGCTGCCTCTCTCAGCTGAAGACAACAGAGGAGGGCGAGACGCAGAATATTTACATGTTTCAACAGCATCATTGGTCAGTTTGATATTTCCTGAGAATAACATCGTTTCCTAGAAATAAACAAAAACAGAATGCGGTCATTTGCGGACACCGTGTTCCCGAGACAGAGTACATCCTGTATGAAGTCATGTCACAACCTCGGAATGTAAAAAAAATCCTTGCTTGTGATTGGCTGAGCCTTTTGAGAACGCCCATTTGTTGTTGTCTGCTAATTATATGCAAAGAAGCATCAGAGACTTATCACATGCTTTTATTTTTTATTCAGCTTTTTTTGGGCTTTAGGGTTGTTCATTAGCCTTTGTTTTCTTGTGGAGCTTAATAAAATAATCTGATCACAGGCCTTTGATGAAGAAGAAGCTGGAGCAGGGCACCACCCTGATCGTGGACAGATACGCCTTCTCTGGAGTTGCTTTCACCAGCGCCAAGCCGGTGAGTTTTCTCTCAGCCTTTTTAAACTCTGCATCCATCAGCTGGTTTTATTCTGTGTGTGTTGTGAGGAGCAGCAGGTAGTTTGACCTGATCATCATCATCATCTTCAGGGTTTCTCTCTGGACTGGTGCAAGATGCCTGACGTCGGGCTGCCAAAGCCGGACCTCGTCATGTTCCTGCAGCTCAGTCCGTCCGATGCTGCTCTCAGAGGTCAGTTTGGAGAAGAGCGATACGAGAACAGTGTTTTCCAAAGAGCCGTTCAGCAGAAGTTTGAAGTGCTGATGAAGGATCCGTCAGTCAACTGGCAGGTATGAGACCGGTCTGGATTGTAGTTTTAATTCCCAGCTGCTGTTTAAATCCATCATGTTTATCTCTGTGATGTCTGTGATGTCTGCTCCAGGTAATCGATGCTTCTCAGAGTGTTGAAGATGTGCACAAGGACATCACGAGCCACAGCCTGAATGCCATCAACACCTCTCAGAGCCTGCCCCTCGGAGAGCTGTGGAAGTGAACCTGAGCAAGTCTGAGTCGAACTGTTTTTGATACTAACTGACTCTTCTGCACACTTAACACTTTACTTGAACACGCTTGAGCTTGTAATTAGTAGAATGGACGTGGAAATATAAATTTCCAGGCTGAGATTCATGTTTCGTTTCAAACCGTCTTGAAATTGATTAGAAGCATCGTGCATCAGATTCTGATTTTATTTTCAGTTTTTAATGCTGTTACATGATCTCTCTTTTTGTCCTGTCTACATATTGTGTTGCTTAAATAAATAATCTTCAAATGAATAGTGTATGTTTTTTTTTTTTGAGTTTGCAAGGATACTTTGCATGAACAATTAATACAACTTGTCTGCAGATTTGAGTTCATTTGGTTTCATTACAGGCTGTTACAGACTTCAGTTATTAGTGACAAACTGCGTAAGCCATGGGCATCATGAACCATCGTGTTTTGGATACAACATAAAACTGTTATGGCAAATTTTTACCTACGGAGTCAGGGAAAGGCACCATATCACTTCAGAATAAACATTTAAAGTGTTAAGACTCATAATGGAAACACATGTTTGTGAAAATGTGCATACAGAATTTATCCTGAGCTCCTGCTACGGCTTCCACCAGGCAGCCTCAATGTTGGATACAGAGAGCATTCAGTGGCTGTTGAGAAGAACGCTGTGTGACACACACTGACTACACCGTTGGAGCTGAACTGGCTCAAGAGGTCTCCAGGTAATGTTCATCCCCTCAGGCTTCCCTTCTGATACAGAGAAGAGACTGAGAATCTCTCGCCAACAGTCAAGAACCGCAAATCATTGTCCGTTTGTTCCTGTTTTTTACAGGGAAAGGATCTCAAACTCCTCATCTTCTGAATCAAAGAACCGCTCCAACCTGTCTGAGTCCGAGAAATCTGTGAAGTGAGTGTCAACATTTCAAAACAAACAGAAAAAAAACATTAAAATTCATGCTTATCAGCTGGATTTTTTAAATATATTTTACAAAAAAATAGCAGTTCATTCACCGGGAGTGAGGTTCAGGGCATCCACGCTGACCATGTGAGAGGGCTGACTGTCTACAAGTTCAAACATGGGCAGGCCGCCTCTGTTGCACGACAGCTGGAAGAGAAAGACCATCATTTAGTCACGCAGTCATTCTTCTCAGAGCTCTAGACAAGTCACGACACCAACAAAAGCCCAGTGTTCACAGGAACATACCCTTCTGATGCGCATACACCAGTCATCAAACTCGTCCTCTGTTCCGCAGAAGAAGCCCTGGCAGAAACCAGACAGCAGTCAGCGATGGAACATCTGAGTTACTTTTAAACTCTGCAGCCTCTTCGATTCACATTAAACAATGAGCTTTAGTTTGAGACACAACAGCTCTGCGCCATAAAAACCCTCCCTGGCATTCCTACCGCTGCGATGGACGGGTCCAGCTCGCAGATGTGCATGCGACAGGGTGGGTGCTGACAATGGTACGTCTCATCGGGGACCTGACTGTCTTCACACGGCTCCACTGCAGGCTGAGTGGTGTGTGGGTCTAAATAGATGAGCTCCTCTCCTGCAGGGGAAAAAAAAGTGTTTATAATATGATTGTTCTCTTGGTGCACTTAACACACTGAGCGTTAATCTCACAGACTTGACGTACCGACATAACCAATGAAGTAATGGGCACTGTTGGGTTTTCCCCCAATGACCCCGAGGGACTGAGGCAGCATGAAGCATTGCTGTGAAGAGAGAAGAGGGTTTATCTCATCTCAGCTGCAGCTGACTTCCCTCAGTGATGATTCAATTACCTGCTTGCTTATCTGTTTGAGAACTATTTTTTTGATTTTTAAAGATTATCAGCATGAGTTTAGTTGCTTTAGTCAGTGCTTCTGTCGTCGCTCATCACATGAAGATGTTTTACACGGAGCGTACAGAGGTCATGTTTGTGAATATGTGAGCCACAACACGTCAAATGGTGAAATCAGTTTTCCAATCTGGGGAAAACCTACAACTCACACAGCAGAAATATACAAGCTGTAGTACCTCACCTTGAGGGTTTCGATGTAGGCCTCATTGATGTCACTCAGGCCCAGTCTGAGGGGGATGAGCAGGACCAGAGGTTTCCAGAGAGCCGTCTCCTCCTCGGCCAGGGCACACGCCCCCTCCAGGCAGCCGTTGAGCTCGCCTGCGCCCTCTGGTTCAGCACAGGCTGCTGCAGAGTCCAGCCAGGGCATACAGAGACGCTCTGCGGTGAACCAAATGAATAAAAATCACTAAATTATTGAAAAGCTGTTTTTTTTTTTGGCTGAAAAAAAAAAAGAAAAACGTCTAGTATTCAGATCTATTTTCATCCAGAAATGTTCTCCTGTGATATCAGTGGTTAAGGTAAAACATACTTCTGCAAACAATCCAAAGTGGTCCATAGTTCAAGCTTGAGTACAAATGCTGGAGTCATATTTAAACTGCTGAGGCGAGTGGAGGATAACAGGACAAAACCCCTCAAACACAAAGTTTTTCAACACATCTGAACTCACTGATCTCCTCGATGACCACAGTGTTGTCCATCGCCACGTGTACAACTAATCTGCTCCACGTATCAAACACGGCCAGCTTCCTGAAAGCAGCGAGGCACAATGAGACAGTCACACTTCTGTGTTTTCCCCTCATTGGAAAGTAATTTCTTCCAGCTGTTTTAAACCTCCTCAGTGTTTTGTCTCGTCTTTTTGTTCATTGTTGCACAGTGAGGAGGACGACTACATGATGAGATTAGAGAAGAAAGCCGTCGTTGTATCGAGATTTTGAAACACACATTCCTGTTGTCACTTTCACAGGACTGTGATGATTGACGGTAATGCTAATATGCTAATAATCATAGCAATGTGCCCACATCCCTCACACAAGACATCCTGTACAGCATGATTAACAAAAAATAACTTGAAATAGCTCTAAAGTATGAAATCTGGAAACATCTGAAACTACTTGCTTCGTTACTTCGTACTCACTTTAGAACCTGGGCCACTGTGTTTGGTCCATACCACTGGCCTATAGGCTTTCCCTCTCCAACTCCCATTTGAGCTGCATCATTTAGGAGCAAAGAAGAAGAAGAGTCTTAATTCTACTGACCGGGACAAAGGTAAAATATCCAACTTTCATTGAGTTGATCAAAGATGTAATGCAACATCTTTAACTGGAAAAACACAAATTTAGTTCAAGGTTCTACTGAGAAAACTGTGAGAAACTTTCAATAACTAAGTTATATCTAATGTGAAAGGTCAATCATCACCATGTGAAGTATGTCTGTCTGCTAGTTATTTTTATACAGTTATATGTACTGAATATGTCCTGTTTTTTAATGTGTCCATAAATGCAAATTCTGTATTGTTTTTGTAATATTTCATATGATTTGCATACTGTGCTCACTGTTTGTAAACTAAAATACCAATAAACGGAGGTGAGACTCCTTTGAGGACTGCCTGACTGAGTCCTTGATAGAACCACAGAGGTTTTTGCACCCAGCACTTACCAATTTGATGGATGGAATAATAGCTGTCTTTTTTGTCAATGAAGGCGTTGAGAATACTGATGTACTCTTCTCTTTGTTTCTGGCCTTTGGCCCATCTCCAGTCTGAGAACAAAAAGGCCAGTTATGAGCCTGTTAAAAACAAGCTCTGTGTGGTATAGTCTACTCACTGAAGAAGAGCCGCTCGTGCCACACAGTGATAAAATCGACTTTCATCTGCATGTAATTACACACAACCAAGGGAGAGATTTAAGTGTTTTTGTATTCTGAAACTCGTCTTACCTCTACCTAAATGTCTATACACCAAGGCCTCGCCGAGGATCATCTGGCCGCACCGCAACATGCATCCCCATCCTGTGTCTGATGTAGGCCCCGTTCCCCCTGCAACACATTCAAGAGACACATTTGTAATAAAGTGAGAAAACTGAGATTACTCAACTCTTTAAACCAAAAAAATGTCGTTCTTACCAATTGGTGGGAAGTTTTTTCTGTATGTGAACCACAGTCGTGAAGTAACATCTGATAAAATCTCATCTTTCTCTACATGAAGAGCAAAAAGCACCATTTTACAATACATCCACAAATGAAAGTGTATGCTTGAGAATATAAAACATTATGACTTTATTTGCTTCCCTCAGTCTCATGTACTCTTCATATTCCTCAGTCTTACCTGTGAGCGCACTATATTCTTTCCCCAAGATCCACACAGGCTCTGAGGTCTCGGGAAAATCTTCAAACTCTCCAAAGCGAAGTGTGTCGTATGTCAAAGTAGCTGCAAAAGACGGGCCAAAGTCAACTGTAAATATGTGGGATGTTAACAGAGGTCAAGCTGTACACCGCTGACCACTTGTTGCCACTAATAAAAGTGAAGCAATCCATCAGTGAGAAAATATGGATGTATTGATTTGTAACCTGAGAAGATTTCGTCTCGCTTCCTGGAAGGTCGTTCTATATAAAACCCATCTTTAAAAACTATCCAGCATTTTAAACTTTTGTCCTTGTAGGTGAACCTTTGCCTCACTTTATACTCGAGGGAAAGTGTAAAAGAGGAATCTCCCTGTGGGAAAAGTAATTTATTGTGTTTCAAGTTCCTCCCTAATGTATTCAACAGTGAGTGAACACACTTTACAGATAAGCCAGACAAAGTTAGGAAATACTTCAATTGTTTTTTAAAGGGGTATTACAGCAGTTTAGTTTTATACTTTCATAATGTTTGAAGACTTGAGAGACATATTAAATAGAAATTGATATATTTGTTGCACCAAAGGCCAAGAAATCCTGAATTTTGGTCCCTATATGCATAAAGCTGATACAATGTTGAATCCCTGACATCCTACAATGCAACTGGAAAGCATTATTTGTTGCACTTTGACCTTCCCTGCCAGAAAGATGATTCCAACTCTCAAACTTTCAAACTCTATATTCTAATTCAGGCTTTCTGTTATAAATGTGTAGAATTCAAGCCCAGGTTTACATCACAATGTCACTGTTTAAGTTATTTCTCAGACTCATGCACCTCTTCCAGAGCCACAGATGACATTTTACTCCTGTTTTTACAGGCTGAGTGATGCTCTGATTTATAGTTTACAATCAGTGGATTTCCCCTTAAATAACAGACAGTACATGAATGGCATCACACATGACAATACTGACATAACCACACTCATCAATGTATGACAAAGGTCTCTTTGTTGTCCATTAGCTAATAATAACTAAATACGTAATTAAGGTCCATTCAGAGAGTGTGACGGTAAAAAGCAATCAGTAACAGGCTGTACTTGCAGATTTTTCACTGCAGTTGCACTAACTGGGCTTAAAGCCAGAGACAAAACTCAGCACAACAGTATTACTGACCATTTAAGGATCCACTTCCTCTTTACAAAGAAAAAAAATCACAGTTGTTTAATCGCTACCTGTTATTCTGCACAGGAAAATGTGTTAACGCGTTGGTTATAAAGTTTTACAAAACATTAATGAGATTTCCGACAACACAAAATGCTATTCTCATTACTTTTAACACACAGGAAAAGTTGTCTAGCTAGATTAGCTCTCAAATGTTACCTGTCAGTTAGCTAGCTTGGTCACAGGGGCTAAAGAACGAAGGTATGTGATGAATGTGCTGTCAGAAGACAACATGATGGAATAAATTGCTGCTATTTCTGAGTGCTGTTGTTAAACTCCTCTCTCAGAGCCAATAGCTTTCTCGGTGGCAACAGCAGCTTAATAACTAATGGGATGGTGACAGTGCATCAACGGGAATGCTCATCTTGGGCGTAACATAACGTTTGCATAAACAGTCAAGCCAAGGACAAAAATGCCAATTATTGAGAGTGAAACTTCACAGAAACACATGACATAAACGTAGACGAGAAGTGGACACCGTACAGGAAGTTATACGGCCCTGTGGCGAGCTGTCAAAGCGGGGAGTCCACTACATTTAGCAATAACAGCAGGCTAACGGCGGTTAGCGGTTAGCTTTAGTCATCACTTTAGCAGGCTAACGTCACCGAGGCTACAAAGCAATACGGATCTGTGTTGGACTGGCTGCTGGAGTTGGCAGTCTTAACATGACAAAGCTGAAGATTTGTTGCCAGGAATGAAGTGGCGTTGATGCGATTACTCTGGGGTTACACTAGCGTTTAATGGAGAAGAAAATAGATTATTTTACTGTTATATTTCGCTTACCTGCATCCATCCCGACGATCTTCACCCTATCTTGTTTGTTGTTCTCTGCGCTGACACGCTGGACCAATGGGAAGAGAGTACCGCTGTGGAATTTGGAGGGAGGCGGGACCTTTCTTACATCGTCCAATCAGATCGGCAGAGAGGCGTCCCTTTGCCCGGACCTATCAGTGACGGCTGACGTATCCGTTACATTGAAAACAGTTCAGTTTGTGTTCATGTTACAGATTACAGGACGTAAATATAGATTTAAACAATTTAACAGCCTTATGGAGCCTTAAATGTTTACATTTCTACAAGAAAAATAATTTGAAAATAAAAAATCCTGTGATTAAAATCAATTATCAGCACTAAGTGGCTCTAAAATTTTAAATAGTCAAATAAGTTATAGTGTATCTGACAGTGATATGTCAAAATATAAATATCTGATGGAAAATATTCAGCTGGAAAACTTAGATAAATTTGTTTAGAGGGAATTTCATCATGTTATTTACTCCCTATCAAATCTGTCGGCCAGTCTCTGGCAGTCTGATCCAACCACTAGGTGGTGACAAATATCCACCAGTATTTCTGCCATCTGTTTTTATTTGCCATTTCTAAAAACAGTCTCTCACACTGTGATGTAGCTGACCTTAGCTTACCTGACCTAATAAACACACACAGAAACACACAAACATCTGTCAGCATGGGGCTGCCGTCATTGACATAGACTGCAGCTGACAGTTTTTGTATGTTTTGTCTTATTGCTGCAGTTTCAAACCCTTAAAATCATAATAGTCAATAGTACAATGGTAAAAACATCGACAACCGTACACAAAAAAAAAGCAAATACTAGGACTGAAACAGTACTTTAGCATTGGGAAATGATTATTAAATCGAGTTCTGCGAGGTTTAGAATTAACAAAAATCCCCTTTACTTTCAAACTACATCCACATGATAATAACACAGTATTCAAATATCGATTCCTTGGTGAAACTCAACCACTAAATCAGTTAGGGCTGATATCACATATCCAAATACTTGTGCAAAAAACTGTTTGACCACCTGGAAAACAGCTGCAAAACAAAATAATTTTTTAAAACACATTTATTCGTTTTAACGACAGCAAACCGGACAATCTGTTTGAAGAATCATTTATTGTTTTTAATATTTACAGTTGCAAATGACTCACAAACATTTGTTTATTTTCTTGGACTCCTAGTGCGACATGCCTCATAAAAGTGAAATTATTCATGGAATAAATTCTACTCGTACAATTAAATATCATCAAAGTGCTCTAACTCAGAGAAAATGTACTGTAACTTGCACTGCTGCAGTTGCAATACAGCAATATGATACAATGAGAACAACAAAGAGACATAAAGTTGCATTTAATATACAGTGCTGTCTGAAACAACATACATAAAGTCATTGTAGCCTCAGTTCATCATGAGGGACTGCATGAAAATAACAGGAGTGGAGGAGAAGCTGAATCTTAAAGTGAGATCCTTATTGGGTGATTAATGTTTTTATCTCTTCTACCACAAAAAAAACATACTTTGAAACTTTCCTTTTAATATTTTCATAATTTATGTGCAACTTAAAAAGGAAAAACATACATTTTCAGATGCTATGACCCAATTTAAATAAGTTAATGTTTCTTTTTTAGTGGAACAAGTTGGCATCACAAGAATCTGAGCCTGAATTGAATTAAAAACTAACTTTTTTATGACACGTTCTGATTTTCTACCTTTCTGTTGTGGTGCAGAAAAAGTGTAGATGAACAGCTGCAGCTCGACAAAACATTCAATCACTCTTATTAACAAAGATCAGTGTTCAACACGACAGAGAGCACCTTCTTGATCTGTTGCAACTATGTGGTCCCTTTTAATATTTATACTCGCAAGAACAAGCTGAAATAAAACATAAATCAAGAGTGCGGAAAGGAAAGTTGTGTACAGTCCCCTCGCTACAGGAAAATGTGATGTATTAAATATTCATCGTGCATGCACCGACCTGTTGAGCCATAAAGGCAATCCAGGTGAGAAGTGGAGATTTCTGTGAGACACTTTCTCACGAATGTCCTCAGGATCATCATGTACTTAACTTTTGTGTCAATAAACAGTAGTTACTGGTTTCCACCAGTAGGGGCAGCTAAACCTCTGCTTAACAGGCAGCAGATTGTGGAGTTCTGCTGTTTG
>JAQNCA010000025.1:24704928-24720677 GCA_029783725.1 Acanthurus tractus
TTCTGTCCTTTCTAAGAAACTAACTGTGACCTTGTGCAGTCTGTCCATTAACAACTAGCTGAGGAATGACAAAGACCTGAGCATGTTTCCGTGGAGGCATTTCTGCCCTCCAAGAAAAACTGCAGGATTGTTTGGCATGTGCATGTTGCTCTCACATTCACAACAAAAACACTGTATGTCTGGACTTGATTTTTTAACTTTTGAACGGGACTGCAGAGGAGGACCGGCATGGGCCAGTCCCTTATTTACAGTCACTATAATCTGAAAAGACAGATAGATTGGCTATTGAAAACTGAATTTTACCACTTTAACTGTATGAACACTCCTCTGTTGATGTGATTTTAACATGTCTTCACTTTAAGGGCCAAGTCTTCCATATGTGGACATTGCACAATATGAATTACATCTTGTCTTTGGATGTTTTTTAAACAGAGTTGCGAAGTTACACAAGAGTCTTTTCACTCTCACAAATGAAAATAAGTTCTTTGTAACCGGACTCTCCGACGTGACGTTAGAGGATGTGATTGGTGGGCGGCTCTGCTATATATCCGTCAGGCTTCAATCCCACCTTCTCGCCAGTGGAATTTCATCTCAGCTTCTGCACCTTCAGGGCAGACGAGTACAAAAAAAATAAGTAAGTAACTTCACAGTTTTCTATCGAGCACAGCTGCGTTATTATAACCGGTGTCCTCTAGCTTTTCCGTACATGACAGCGGTGATACTTGTCCGGGAGACAGTTTGTCGGTGAACCTTGAACGTTACAGTATGTTCTGGCCTGACTCCGTGTCATTTCTCCCCCTGCTCAGCTGTATGCCTACGTGGACTTAGCGAGCTAGTAGAACAAACTGTAAGCTAACGTGAGCGTGCTAGCCGCGGCTAACGCTACAGTTCAACTTGTACTTTGTACGAGTTCGCCTCCGTCGGCTAATACACCTACAAAAATGACACGACCCCAGTCTTAAACTATGCCAGAGAGTTTTAATTTTCAACACACCGTTAGCTTAATGTCATTAGCCGGCTAAGGTAGAGCCTGAAGTTGTGTGAAGGGCTGTTTGAGTGAGCCGAGCTACACATTAGCCGAGGAGCTACGTGTCACAGTCGCAGTCACCGTAGTCAAAGTTTTTAGCAAGTTTGCTAACTAGCTAAGGGTTAGAAGCTAACGTTAGTAACTTAATCCATGCTAGAGTGATTTTGCCACTTAAGATCCCACTTTTGCGAATAGACACAGATATTTACGTAACGCTCGACTTTATTTTAGAGCACCCGAAAGTTAAAATGTAATGTTAGTTTGTCTCGGGCTCAGTAACGTTGCATTTTAATGGTCGATCAACGTTAGCCAACATGACGGCTGCTAGCATTAACTGTAATGTGTCGTTGGCAACTGTCAGCCAGTTAACCGGACATCGTGTTCGCTAGCACGGACACTAACCAGCCACTTAAACCCTTAATCCGGGATTTGGTTATAACATTAAACAGGCTCGAAGGCTGTCATGCTGCAATTTACGTTAAAATCAAGTGGAAACGAGCTAAACGAGCTCGTCGGCGTTAACTTGTTAGCAACTCATTACCATGCGTGATCTCGTAGGTAGGTTAGATAGTTTGACACTGAAAAATAAGTAGCATTAAGTCACGTTGTTGGTCGCTTTTGTGCATTTATTCTTTTCTGAGTTTCGAGCTCGTGACTGATGTGATGCAGTGATGATTAGTAACCAAATTTTTTTAATTTTTTTTTGTACAGACAACTGTATCCAAAGCAATGTAGTCCAAACAAAACAACCTGACATCTATGGTTTTGTATATTAATTTACATGTTTCAGTGTAAACCACGGAGTTTCTCTCTCTTTTCACGGACAGCTGCTGGCTGCTGCTGCTGGCCTACAACAAGCAGTGTTCATGAGAACAGGCCAAATGTGTCGTCAGTGCTAAATTACAATAAACTGCAAAAGTAGTCACCAGTTATTGATTTCTTATTGCCTCATTTATTGATATTGCATACACCAAAAAGGCCTTAAACTGGCTATATGCCTCATAAAGCATAAGTCTGTGTTAAATAGCGAAATTAGTGGAAACATAAGCCAGTGTCTGTGAACTATAACAAGAAGATCAATAAATGGCACCAGTAGCAAAATAATAGATCCACTCACACATGATTTCACGTCATGGTTAATCATAGAGCCTCTAATAAAAAGTACATTTTATCAGAGACAATTACTGAGTAATTTTAATCTCTTGTGCCCCAGTTTATCTGATTCATCTACATCAGCCTCATCGGTTGCCATGTTTGTCCTCTCTGACAAAGCATTGTCCACATATAGAAGCCAGATGTTTGTCAAGGGGGGGTGGGGGGGGGCGTTCTGACTCCACTGGAGTTCAGTAAAGTGCTTCTTGGCATCAATTAAAATGGAGTACATTTAATTTCTGAATGGTTTCAGTGGCTTGAGGTGGCAGTGTTTGGGTAAAAGGCAGTATTTTTCCTTCTTGACTCACTGGAACAGTGTTTATCACAAGTAGAGAGTACAGCTCTCTTCTTTGTGCACACATAACCTTGTTATAGCCAATCTATGCAATGCTTTTGAAACAAGGCTACGGAAACGTTCTTGATCTTCCTTTGAAACTAAGATACCGCAGTGGTTATTTTGGTACAACTGATCTTTTTCTTTGTGGTCTGCAGGCAAAAGCTGGCAGGCTGACGGGAACTTGCATCTTTACAGGACGGATTATCTGGTAACTGACCATTTAGCTGGTAAGTTCTTACAATTATTAGCACTGACACTGATACTGTCTTAAGCAATTAGCAGCATACTGTTTTGTTTACCTTAAGTAGGATTCTGCCGACCATAGCCACAGCTTGAAAACGGCTTCGCAGTAATGAAGAACACAGTAATTAGGACTGTGGGGTGAAAATTTTATGCACTTGAGCTAAACAGACAAAGACAGAGTCTTACCTTTTAGCACAGACTTTAAACACGAGTCAAATGAGACAAAACAAGCTTTGCACTGCAAACTTCTGTATGCTTTCAACATTTTAATTCTCTTCAAAATATTGGTGTATAATGTAATTCTGGAGACTTGTTCAAACATCACTAGATTTTCATGGTGCTTCAACTCCTGCTTCTTAAGTGTATTTATTAAGGTCGAAGGGGGAAGGACATGTTTCTCAATACACCTGGAGAAAATAATTCTAATTCACCACAATGAAAGTCTACTGTTAACTATTTAATTTGGCCAATGCCAGCTCATTGAGTTTTCAGTGTTCGTTGTAACCTCCCATGCAAATGAAGTAACACAACAAGCAACCCAGGCTGTTTGGCTTTGGTGTGGCTTTGTTTCTTTCTGCAATGAATACCTGTGGTGTTTTACACCTTCTCCTGCCACAGAAAATGTCAACAAAGCAGGGATGGCCTGCCTCCAGAACTACTTTACTGCTGCTACAGAGTTGTTCTCATTTTACAGTAATGCAATCCATATGTAAAATTACATACTGGACAGAATAGTACTGTAGTGATAACAACACAGTGTCGTCATTTTCTAAAGATGCTCTTTTATACCAATGACTTCATGATGGAGAACCACAGACCTAAATTGGCAACAGGGTCTGCAAACAGTAATGAGCCCTGGGTAGAGCAGCTTTAAGTTTATGAAGCTTGACAAGGAAGAGGCCACTAAAGGGGGTGTGCTGAAATGTGTAGGGGGGGGGGAAACAGCCTGCTAGCCTGACTACCATCATGTGACACTTGAAGTAAATTTCCTTTAATTGCCTGCTCTATGGAAAAAGTTTTTAATATCAGCAAGTTCAGCGTGACATCTGGAGTCTCTCTGTGCTTTCAGATGAATTTCAGGTATGCTTGGGGGCAAGAATCCACCCTAAGACAATTCACATTCCTCTGCTCTTGTTGCTTAGAGTTGAAGTTTCTCTTTGCCAGCCAGAAAAACACAGCAGTGGCTCCTGATGATATATTGAGTTTCATCATTGATTGTAAAGCAGAATTGAGCTTTAGTCAGAGAACTCATTCGTTTATTTTTTTCCTTTTGCAAAGCAGCAATAATTATTTTTAATGGAGCTCGGTCAGCGCCGCCAGATTTATGTAACTCTGAAATCAAAATGGCTGTAAGGTTTCTCTCTTTTTAAAAAAAAAAAAAAATGTCATGGATGAAAGAATTTGAACATGAATAAGTCTTTTCAAAAAGAAACCACAAACTTAAAGACCCCAGACAGGACATCTCTGTTTTCTGCTGTTGCTGAATTTTTGATTTAATCTCATTCAACATGTGCATATACAGAAGGGTCAGTAAAGAAAAGTCCTTATAACCTCAAGGCCCTCTCACTTAGCTGCACTATGTAGTGTAGCACTGCATAAACAGTGTCGAACAGAAGACAAACTGGTTTCTTCGAGGAAGTCAAGCTGTTCTGTAGCTGTAGCCCTGCCCACATCAATGTTTTCTTTGTGGTGCTCAGGATAACCTCTTCACTCACCACTCACAGCCCCAGCACACATTAACACAGTGCTGACATTGTAGTGCGACGAGAAATATGATTATTTTGTGACAGACGTGGCTTCTTTTGATAAAGGTAGATTAGATAGTGGTTGAAACTCACAAAGTCCACCTATGATAAGCTTGTATTCTTTGCCAAACGTGCATGTGACACCCAGGAAGATAATCACTCGTTTATCTCGTTAAAGCTATCATTTAGCTGTCAAATGAGTGTATGCAAAATTCATTTTATTTTAGTTAAATGGGGAACCTTTCAGTGCTCTGTGTCACATGTAGTGCTAATGTGCAAAGTTTTCAAGGGGCAGGCAAACTCTATTTAAATCCCAACAGCATTTACAACGTACGTGCTTTCTACCTCATATTTGCAAGAGTACGAATATGATAATGAAGCATTTGAGAAGTACGTTTGAGGTTGCTGCATTGACTGACACTTAACGCATATAATACTTATGTAACATGCATGTACAAATCAACTGAATGTACTTTGGAAATACTAAAGATTTCAAAAACATGGTATTTCTTTATCACATCGAAAATGTTCACATTCCAAGATACTCAAAGTTAAAGTTCAATAAAAAGCATCTTTAGGTATTGTTTAACCACAATTTAACACGCTAAGTCAGCGATTTTTCTCATTCTGATTCAGGTCAACTTTTTTTTTTAACTAAGCTCCACCCATTTTGGCCGAAAAAGAAAACCAAAACCACATATCAATATTGCATTGTTGAGCACTGGTGCGCTCAAATGTTAATATGACGAAAGTTTTGGATACGCTAGTATCAATAATGTGGATGTAATGGAAATGATGACTAAGCGGATAAAGTTCAATGTTAAAACAGCGAGAAGAGTTGGAAAAGTTTGGAAAAAAATTAGAATTTTTAAAGCCAGAAAAATCAACACTTTTCACAACGACAATTTGTCAGAATCAAAGACAGTATCTAGTCTGATCCTGTGATATGGAAATATTGATTATATTGCTCAGCCTCATTATGTTGCCAAAGCTTTAAATGAAAGTGAACTTCTCTTTCAGTGGCACACTCGGACTCTGTGTTAGCGTGGGATTTTGACCATGAGCTCAGTCGCTGTACTTACGCAAGAAAGCTTCAATGAACACCGCAGTGGGCTCTTGCCAGAGCAGAGTGGTGGTGAGTGTTTGGATTCTTTTAAAGGATGTGCTGGATTTGTAAAATGTAATTACAGCTGTAGGTTGAGTCATCTGTTTTATTTCTGTGTTCAGCTGCTGTGGCAGGGACCAGTGCTGGAGAGGAGGAGGATGCCCTTCCTACCTACAAGGATGCCTTCCCACCTCTGCCTGAGAAGGCGGCCTCACCTGAGGGGACGCAGGAAACTGCCAACGCCTGGACGTCCAAGATCCGTCCACTCAAGTCCTCTATCATCACCCAGGTACGACACTGTCAAAACCAACATCACATATAAACTGACAACTGACAACAAACTGAGTTTCCCTGTAGGCCAAATACAGTGTGATTTTGTGTTTTGTACTGTGTCGTACTGAGGTGGAGAAAGTGAAGTCTTTGTCTGTGATGGATTTCTCCCTCCTGGTGTTTAAGGCTAATTTAATCCCCTGTGTACTCACACAGGTATTCTCAGTTAATCCGGCTGATTAGACCTCCGCTTAGGCTGAATCTTGGCAATGTTATGCTGGTAATTATGTGACGTCACCGAAAATGAAGATACATAGATTTACCCTGAGAGGAAAGTGGTGTTGGTTGACCTGCTCTAAAAGGGCATTAGGCACATCCTGTATATGATCACACAAGCCCGAGTAAAGAACTAATCTGGCAAAACAGTTAATAAAGCCACTTGTGTTGGTGTCACATTGAATGTAAATGAACTTTTGGTTTCCATGCAGGCAGCTTTTTAAAATGTATTCATTGTTTTTAGGTGAATGGTTGCTGTTAAAGCTTGTTTTACATCAAGCTTACGAAGTTTTATTCAGCACATTTCAAATAGAGATCGTTAGTTCATGTCTGGTCATTGGTTTCAAAACAGTTGCCTTGCATGACTCTGTATGCAGAACTTCATGTATAATATTATTTTTATTACATTTCTCAAAATACTGCTTTCAATTCTTGCATGATCCACGTTAAGTTACCATGTCTCCAACAACTTTTTAAACTTTTTTAAAGTGACGTCAACAGAAAGGCCGTCATTCCTGAGGTAACGGTCGTTTGTCAAGTTGAGTTCATGTTTCGTTTTTCTGCGTTAACCAGGTTTTCCACGTGCCGCTAGAGGAGCGCAAGTACAAGGACATCAACCAGTTTGGGGAAGGAGATCAAGCGAAGGTCTGTGTGGACATCATGCACAAGACCGGAGCCCACCTGGAACTCTCCTTGGCTAAAGATCAGGGTCTCTCCATCATGGTTTCTGGAAAGCTAGATGCTGTGATGAAGGCCCGTAAGGAGATTGTGTCCCGACTGCAGACTCAGGTGGAGAGCGTCGTCCTTATCAATGATGACGATACGATGTATTAAAAGTTGACGACAGTGTTGCTAACTGTACCTTCTACCCCAACAGGCTTCTGCTACTGTCGCCATCCCCAAGGAGCACCACCGTTTTGTCATTGGCAAAAATGGGGAGAAGCTTCAGGAGCTGGAGCTCAAGACTGCCACCAAAATCCAGATCCCACGACCTGACGACCCCAGCAACCAGATCAAGATCTCTGGTACCAAGGAGGGCCTGGAAAAGGCAAAGCATGAGATCCTGTTGATCTCTGCTGAGCAGGTAAGGCAGCTCCTCGGTCAGCCGATTAACGTCATTGAGGTAAATAAAAGATGTCAAAGCTTAACACTGTGTTGTCCTTGTTTTCTGTTGTTCCTCCTCCTTTTTTAGGACAAGCGTGCTGTGGAGAGGGTGAACATTGACAAGGTGTACCACCCATTCATCAACGGAGCCCACAATAAGCTGGTGTATGAGATTATGCAGGAAACCGGTGCTCGCATTAATGTCCCCCCTCAAAGTGTAAACAAGACCGAGATTGTCATCACTGGGGAAAAGGAGCAGGTGGCTCTTGCTGTGGCTATGATTAAGAAGATTTATGAGGACAAGGTATGCTGGAATTAAACTTTATACAGTTGGTGTTTACAAAGATAACACGGGTGTGAGGAAGCTTTGAGCTACTTACCAAAGGTTAACTGTTGCTGATTAACTCCTCCCGTGTGTATTGCAGAAGAAGAATGCCACCACCATTGCAGTGGAGGTGAAGAAATCTCAGCACAAGTATGTGATTGGCCCCAAGGGAAACACCCTGCAGGAGATCCTGGATAAAACTGGTGTCTCAGTCGAGATCCCACCTTCTGACAGCAGCTCAGAAACTGTCATCCTCCGTGGGGAGCCGGACCGTCTGGGTCAGGCCCTCACGGAAGTTTATGCCAAGGTGTGCAATGTTTTACAATGATCCCGGAGTGACTTTTGACTTTGTTAAAATAAAATAATTTATGAGGAGTGACTCAAAGAATGTGTTTCCCTTCGCAGGCAAACAGCTACACTGTTTCCTCGGTCACAGCTCCTTCTTGGCTTCATCGCTTCATTATTGGCAAGAAGGGGCAGAACTTGGCCAAGATTACCCAACAAATGCCCAAGGTTCGCTCCATGATCCGTTTCATAGCCATAACACTTTCAATATTCCCTTTAGGATTTCATTTTGTAACTGATTTTTCTATGTTTTTGCATTCAGGTGCACATTGAGTTCACTGAGGGAGAAGACAAGATCACCCTGGAAGGTCCAACCAAAGACGTGCAGATGGTGCAGAGCCAGATTGAAGCTATTGTTGCAGATTTGGTGAGTGTTGAATCGTCTTGACCCGAAGCCTGCCGTCATAATGTTTTGTTTTTTTTTAAAATTCAAGCCTCACGTGCTGGAAAGTAGAAATTAAATGGTTGTTATAGTTGTTATACTTGTGTAATATTCATGTCTTTTCTATTTCCGCCATAAAAGGTAAGCCGCATGGACTATGCAGAGATCAGTGTGGATCCCAAATTCCACAGGCACTTGATCGGAAAAGGAGGCGTTAACAGTGAGTGCAGTGTTGCAATCTTAAGACCGACATATCAGACGATCATCATCCTTTCTAAACCATGTATTTATTTATATTTATCCAGTAAACCGCATCAAAGAGCTGCACAAGGTGACTGTCCGCATCCCCCCTGACAACGAGAAAAGCAACCTGATCCGGATCGAGGGGGATCCCCAGGGTGTGCAGGAAGCCAAGAAGGAGCTGCTTGAGCTGGCGTCACGCATGGTGAGCACGAACTTCAGGTTTCCAGATACTGCAAACTGGATCCTGATGTGCCATCACTAAAGACACTGTCTTTCACAGGAGAACGAGCGTACAAAGGACCTGATCATTGAACAGCGTTTTCACAGAGCCATTATTGGCCAAAAAGGGGAGAAGATAAAAGAAGTGCGCGACAAATTCCCAGAGGTGCGTTTAAAAACTGTGATATGGTGCTGGTTTGTCTGTGCTACACACATTAAATGTACTAATATGACTCTGGAATAATATCGTTCCAGGTCATCATCAATTTCCCCGACCCCGCGCAGAAAAGTGACATCGTTCAGCTACGGGGCCCAAGAACTGAAGTGGAAAAATGCGCAAAGTTCATGCAGAAGATAGTGGCTGAAATGGTAAAACCTCACTCATGTGTTATCTTCGAAACTTGAGATAATGTAAATGTAATATCTGTGTGTTTGCATTGATGTGGTTGAGTGCTAACTGAAACTGATACCTTTTTTTTCAAGGTGGAGAACAGCTTCTCCGTCTCAGTCCCCATCTTCAAGCAGTTTCACAGAAACATAATAGGAAAAGGAGGATCAAATATTAAGAAGGTACTGCATATTTAAAAGAGATTTTTTTGTAGTGAAACGAAGCCTTCAGGCCCTTTGATTGATTTTACAGTTTGTTTTTCTTTTGCTTTTCAGATTCGTGAGGAAACTAACACAAAAATCGACCTGCCTGCTGAGAACAGCAACTCAGAGATGATTGTCATCACTGGAAAGAAGGCAAACTGTGAGGCCGCACGAAACCGCATCCTGGCCATTCAGAAGGAGCTGGTAAGCACGTGAATGCCTGTAAATTAGTCTCCTAAAAGCTTTGGCAGACTGGTCTCCAGCCAGCACATGTGCCTTATTATTGTCTCACGGTGTCCAGGCAAACATCACAGAGATTGAGGTATCCATCCCATCCAAACTGCACAACTCCTTGATTGGATTAAAGGGCCGTTTTGTGCGCTCGATCATGGAGGAGTGCGGCGGCGTGCACATCCACTTTCCCACCGAGGGCTCAGGGATCGATAAGGTCACCATCCGAGGCCCCGTGGAGGAGGTGGAGAAAGCCAAGCAGCAACTGCTCGCTTTGGCAGAGGAGAAGGTTGGTGTAAATTTCTCTAATCATTAAAAAAAAAAAGAACTTCTGTTGATCTCTCTAAACTGGCAGTCATTTGACAGCAGAGGGTAAGAAGGCAAAGAGCCGCCTCTGTGCCTGATTTGTTAAACATTACCACATACTGAGAACTTGTGTCAGTGTCCTTTGTAGAGGTCAGAATAACAGCGGCAGGCTTGTGAAAAGCGAGTGTCTGGAAAGCTGCAGTTTTCTTAAGATTAACTCCCGTTTCAAAAATTTCAAGTTGAACATTTCAGGAGTTTTCATCCTGTTTTTCACTTGGTTGTCATTAGTTAATAAAAGCATCTTCACCTTTGCATCAGTGAGACTGACTTGTGGTCGATTCTTTGTTGTAAAAATCATTTTGTAAATGTTTTTTTTCTCAGCAAACAAAGAGCCACACTGCTGAGCTGCGTGCAAAGCCAGAATACCACAAGTTCCTCATCGGGAAAGGTGGTGGAAACATCCGCAAGGTTCGCGACAGCACCGGAGCCAGGATAATCTTCCCCACCTCAGAGGACAAAGACCAGGAGCTCATCACTGTGATCGGCACTGAAGAAGCAGTGCGGGAAGCCCAGAAGGAGCTGGAGGAACTCATCAAGAGTTTGGTAAGGCTCCTGTGACCTTTAAACATTCTGGGACAAGTGAGGATTTGAAATGCATGAAGACTAAACACACACACTCTTTGGTGACAGGACAATGTCGTGGAGGATACTATGAGTGTTGATCCAAAGCACCATCGCTACTTCGTGGCTCGCCGTGGCCAAGTCCTCCGGGACCTTGCTGATGAATATGGTGGCGTGATGGTGAGCTTCCCTCGCACAGGTTCTCAGAGTGAAAAGGTCACACTGAAGGGAGCCAAAGAATGTGTGGAGGCAGCCAAAAAGCGCATGCAGGAGATTGTGGAGGACTTGGTGAGTAGATACAATATTTGTTTTGCTGACATGGTCTTTCTTGTGTGTATTTTTCCCCCTCCATCTTCTGTCTTGGAATGTAAATGTAACTGATCCGCCTTTGAACATTTGTTTTTTTCAGGATGCTCAAGTGACCGTGGAGTGTGTGATTCCTCAGAAGTTCCACCGTTCCATCATGGGTCCGAAGGGCTCGAGGATCCAGCAGATCACCAGAGATCACAATGTACAGATAAAATTCCCAGAGCGTGAGGAGCCACAAGGTAAACACATGACCGGTGTGAAGACTTAAGAACAGAGTCCTTCAGTTACGTTTTTGTTTTGTAAGACTTTGCCTGCCTCGCTCTTTCAGTAGCAGCTCCTGCAGAGCCCTCTATTCAGGAGAATGGAGAGGCCAACGGTGAAGTGAAGGAGCCTGTTGATCCAAATGCACCCAAAAAGTGTGACGTGATTGTGATTTCTGGTCGTAAAGAGCGGTGCGATTCTGCTGTGGAAGCATTGAAGGTATTGTGTGTACACACTCATAACAGGGCTCAGTTATATTTGTCAGGATTGCTTTGTTTCCTAACTGTCTCCTTTCCTCAGGCCTTGGTTCCCGTCACTATTGAGGTGGAAGTGCCTTTTGAGCTTCATCGTTACATCATTGGACAGAAAGGAAGCGGAATTCGCAAGATGATGGATGAATTTGAGGTGTGTGTCACAGATTTAGTGTTGGCAAAGGAATGCCCGGCATTTTGATTTCGCTGCTAATTCGGAGTGACTTCACTGTCTTCCTCCAGGTTAATATTCAAGTGCCTGCTCCTGAACAGCAGTCTGATAAAATCGCCATCACCGGCTTGGCCAATCACCTCGACCGCGCCAAAGAGGGCCTCTTGGAGCGTGTCAAAGAGCTGCAGGCTGAGCAGGAGGATCGGGTCAGTACCGTGCACAGATAGAACTTTGCCTTTTATAGTCAGTGTTTTCAGAGTTGAAGGGGAGGTCACTTAACTCTTTTTGGTGGTATGTTGAAGAGTCTCTGCAGTCTAAGGTAATCTCAAAAATAACTTTGCAGCTCGATGTCCACGCTCATGATAACCTGAAGACACAAGAAAAGAGCTTCGCTTTGTTAATATTAAGAAATACTTGAATATTGTTGTTTGCTTATGATGGGTGACCACTAGTTCCAGCACAAGCAGAAATTAGTTTTAACAGAGTATTGTTTATATCAACCATCTACAGGCACTCAGGAGCTTCAAGCTGACCATCACTGTGGACCCCAAGTATCACCCCAAAATCATCGGCCGCAAGGGTGCCATTATAACAAACATACGCACTGAGCATGACGTTAACATTCAGTTCCCAGAGAAGAATGATGAAAACCAGGTACGGCATCTCTGCAGAATTATTTCCTTTTTATTTCAAATGAAACATAATGTAGGTTTAAAAAAAAGAAGTCAACCCTATATTCTCCTTCAGCACAGCAGGTGGTGCTAAATCACCAGTTCTGATATGACAGGACTACATGAGAGTGCTAACAGAGAGTTATAGTTACCAACAACAGCTGTAGTTACTGTCATTGAAATTAGATGGAAAAAAACTCCCCCCTCCCAAATTAATTTTCCACCGTGTTGAATTTGCTGCTGTTTCTCCACAGGATCAGATTACTATTACAGGGTATGAGCACAAAGCCATAGCAGCACGAGATGCTATCCAGGCTATCGTGGACGAGCTTGAAGAGATGATCTCAGAGAACATCACCCTGGACAGCAGAGTCCATGCCCGCATTATCGGAGCGCGCGGCAAGGGCATCCGCAAGATCATGGATGAGTTTAAGGTGAGAATACTTGTTGTTTTTAGTGGAATAACACAGAACTTAAAACTACTTGACAGCAGTGTACATGCACTGTGTCTTTTGAGCTTTACTGTCATCACTAATAGCTTGTAAGCACATTCTTATCTGACAAAATCCATACCTGCAGCTTGGCTACATCACTCACCACTCTGCAACATAAATGGGTGTTTATCAGAAATTGTGCGAGGTATAAACCTTGAAGTGTGAAGTCAAGATGGCCAAGTTTTAGTACCAGCAACTGAAGTTTCCAACTAAATGTGCAGACAGGTACGCTAGAGTCCAACTTAGAGGTCTGCCATGTTTGTTGTAGAGTCTGTGCATCTTTGTTGGCAAACTCAGGTGAAGCTGGATACATTTCCTGTCATGTCCAGAACTCTGCCTGTCTGGAGACAAGTTGAGCTCATAATTAAAGGGGCTGTTCACCCCAATCACTATATTTGTCCACTTCCAACTCGTGATGTTTTGCCACACAGATAGTGATTCTAATTATTTATGAGATTTATTTTTTTTTTTTATCCCACAACCAGTTTCAAATGCATCAGTTATCAACACACTCACTGATAAAATTCTTGGAACATTTCCCCCCCAATTTTCTGCCGTATATCCTTTCACAATCATCTCCACTGTGGGCTGGTTTGGTTGATTTGGATTTAGACTCTTGTAATCCCCTGAGATATCTCCAGCTAAATGTGAACAAGCTTAGTGACAGCCTTCTTCTTACATGTCTGGAGGTATTTACAGTGAAAGGTGATGTCAGACCCATGAAGACCCAGCTTTATGTTATCCCTTTGCCCTCGGTGGGGGAACTTGAGAGCAGTACAAATATATATTTCTTTAAAATCTTTCCTTTCGGGTCTCCACTACACCACTTAACACTTTCATTTGTATCCTATCGCATAAACTGTCCAGTCTTTAACATGGTTTGTCATCCATGTTTTAGGTTGATCTCAGGTTTCCCCAGAGTGGAGCTGCAGACCCGAACAGTGTGACAGTCACAGGTCGCCCTGAGCTTGTGGATGAAGCCATCGACCACCTCCTTAACCTGGAAGAAGAATACGTAAGTTAATCCATGTTGCACGGTGATGGTTTATTTTTTACAGTAGCTGGTAAAAGAAATACTATTAATGTTTAGCGTTTCCTAAGCAGCACTGTAAATATATCTTGTTGTGCTACTTTTGTCAGATGGCGGATGTTGTGGAGAATGAGGCAAAGATGGCTTACATGAGGCCTCCTGGTGGTAGCGCTGCTGCCATGGATGAACAACGTGGCCCATCCAAAGGCTTTGTGGTGAGGGAGGCTCCCTGGACCACTGCCAATGAGAAGGTGAACATTTTCCCCACATGTCTGACTTTGTTTTGTTTATATGAATTAGTCAAACCTTTGGTCCTTACACCCTGTTTTTTGACTTTCAGGCCCCTGATATGAGCAGCTCTGAAGATTTCCCCAGCTTTGGAGCCCCAGTGGCAACCAAGACCTCTCCCTGGGGACCTAAGCGCTTCTAAGCCGTGCTGCTACAGATGGGCCTGAACTTAACCAGACACAATCTCCCCTTTCTTCGTCCCCTCCCCTGACCTGGACTGACCGCTGACCCTAAAAGTCTTCAGTTCTGAGAATGTCATCCTTCTCTGTCTACTTATCCTGGTCTGCCCTTGCAGATTCATCAGTCTAAAAGTGCTTTCAGATACTGTAATTGACTTGTGAGCTTTGTATCAGCATTACAAATGATACTGTCTTACGCTGAAAAAAAAAAAGTGACAGATGTTGCGGTTAAGTCTTCAGTCTCAACAAGACTGCCATTTAAATGTTTATTAGACCTGACATTTCATTGTGGTTAAAACTGTTATACCAAATTTAATGGTGGCCAGACATCAGTTTTTTTGAGCTGCCCTGATATTAGTTGCCTTCTCAGGGTGGGGTGAAGGGATTGAATTACTGCTGGTGTGACATGTTCAGACATGATGCCTGACCAACAAGGGGCCAGCTGTTTCAGTAACCCACCCCCCTCCTGCTTTACTCATGTAGCTGAGTGAAAATTGTCAGTCGTTTGCCCTCGAGCACACTGTAGTGTGTCCTCTGTCACGTTCCCATTTGCTTAGCTGTGCTTCTGTGGATATGGTCAAGTAGTGGCACGTACCTTGTAGCCTTATGAATTTGGTAAACTCTAATAAGGGTGAGGAAAGCAGTTTCAGCCACTGCAGAATGGCACCCATTTAAACTGCCAGATGCTTGGAGATCATGCCAGAACTAAAACTTCTTACAACACTAGACCTTGAGCTCCAACGTATCAAACCTCACACTAACTGATGAATGAACTTTTTTGACATTCAAAAGTCAATCACTCTACAACATGTAATGACTGTGTTTGTGAGCAAAACAGCAGACCATCTCGTGCCAACTGTCTGTCTAGTGATGTCCTGTGTTACTCATCCTCTGTATTGGGTCAGTGTCCAGTCCCTTTGTCTTCCAGTTGCTATGCAGATTGTTCTGTTAAATAGCAATGGCCCTTTTTATCAGCCTTACAACTAGAAAGATACAAACCAGGTAGAGATGATGTCTAGGTGCATTTTTAATGGACAGCTGGAGGGTATGTTTATTGTTCCTTTGAAAGCTCTTGGAACATTTCCCCCCAGTTAATGTAATTAGTCTAATTTTGCCAGAGGAGTGAAGATTTAGCTTGCTAGCTGCTAATTCAACATCTAGCATCAGCCCACCTTGGTTTATATCCTTCTAGCATTGAATGAAAGATTATGCAAATACCATTGAAGTGAACGGTTATGGATGACACTGGAAAAGAAATTGTCCAAAAAGTCAATAAAAATTGAAAATTTCTTGTGGATTCATGTGCTTTTTTTGCTTTATGTTATAAAGAGTAGAGTTACTTATGTACTAATGTTATGAAACAAATAAAATGAACAAAACTGGTAAATCTGGTATATTGCAAAACAGATACAGACATTGCATTGGTTAAAACCCTTAACGTGAACTGTGGATCTAAGTGTTTGAAGGTTTGCATGACAAGTGTATTTACATTTGGCCTGAGGGTGGTGCTAGAGGAGAGGTGATGAGATTTTAGATTGTCTTGTCACGAGTGCATCTTAAGATCTGTGAGGA
>JAQNCA010000025.1:24720777-24748431 GCA_029783725.1 Acanthurus tractus
CCTGAGGGTGGTGCTAGAGGAGAGGTGATGAGATTTTAGATTGTCTTGTCACGAGTGCATCTTAAGATCTGTGAGGAGTACACCATGGCAAAATATTAAATGTACAGCATGCAAGACTTAGAGGTATCTACTGACAAAAATGCAAGAAAATGATAATATTGTTCATAGATATATTTTTTAATAAGTGCTTTTTAACCTGATAATGAAAACTGTTGTGTTTTAATTAACTTATAATCAATTATTTGATATCCACAGAAGGAACGGGTCCTACGTCACGGAGTCCGCCATATTGCCATTTTATACAGAAGCCGCAACGGCCAAACAAAACTACAGCAAAAAACAAAACAAACACAAAAACAACCAAAAAAACCCCAAAAACATGCAAATAAGCAAAAAAGAAAAAAAAAACAACGCGCACTGTCAAGATTTCAGGAGATGGGAAGTGAAAGTAGAGAAAATGTACCTTAAATGATGTTCGCCTTAAGACTGGCGCATATAAGGCATAGCGAGCTCGCGCATATTCAATGGAATGCAGCTAAGATAAAACCCCGCCAAAAATCGGCGGTCAAAATGCGTACGATTCATTTGAACTAGTATACTTGTCATGAATATCCGTAGTTTATTTGGAATATCCTGTAACTGTTCGACCATCTTAAACTTTAAAGTGTGATTACAATGAATGGATACGCTGAGGAAAGTTGGGCTTTTGCCAAATTTTTCGGGATTCATCTTTTGAGGACCATTTCTGAGTAACGGTTGGTGTTAAGCTAGCAAAGTGGATCAAGTTAGCAACTGTCGCTAATGCTAGCAGTGATGGAATGAAGAGACTGTTTTTTTTCAAACAAAATGACCAGCACAGCAACATTTCATGACATGGATTATTTCTTCATGACAGAAAGGAGAAGGGGCTTCAACATCAACATAGGTCGGTCAAAATACATGTCTGTTTGTCTGTCGGTCTGTCTGTCTATAGATGCTAACGTCCAAGCTCAACTGAATGTGTGCTTAACTAAGCTAGCTAACATCACTTCCTGTTTTCTTGGTGATGTTTTCATGGTTATAATATGTACTGCACTTTGTTTGGCCATGCTGGAGGTTTTTACTGCAGTGATCACAAACACAATTGGGAGGAGAACCTGCAGAAGTTGAATAATTAGACTTTTGAGCACTTCTGCATCAGTCACCTGTTGATTGTCTGAACTTGTTCGTACCTTGCAGGTCTGCTCGCTGTTTGCAGACTGTTTTGACTCTTCTGTGTTCATTTTAAGTGAAGCTGTCATCAGTATTGACTTTACGTAGGATCTTAAAACGCTATAGAGTATTTGCACATTGCAACATATATTACTATAAAGGTCAAATTTGAAATATAGATACTTTTTGAAATAACAGTAAGATTTTGAATCTATAGAGATTAGTGTACAGTCTCTGTAAATTCTCAGTACTAGTTTGTCTATCACAGTATAAGTTTTCTCATACTGTACATTTTATATGGTAAGACAATGTATATTTTAAAAAGTGTGTAAGCCATGTATCTCTGATATGTGCATATTTTACGGGAAACGTCCCGATTTTCCAAAAATTTGGAGAAGCTATAGGCAAAGACTATTTGAAATGTTCTTGTACAAATAACTTAAAAGATTTCCAAAAGGGTTGTTTATTATTTTTCCGTTGATTTACAATTTACTAATCCCTTTTAGCTCTATCTAAATCTTCTAACTCTGTTGGTGAAATAACACATTGTCATCAGCCTTTTTTGGCATAGCAGGGTAGACCTAGCTTTTGACTCATATTGTAGCTAAAATGAGTGTTTAGGACAATATTTTAATTTAATTGGCGCAAGAAAAAAACAAAAGCTGCCAAAGTGGCCCCCTGAGGTTTAATTAGACAACTGATAACTCCCAAACTCTCCAACATGATGTCCAGGTTTTATTTAACCAGAACAATAGATAGAATATTTTTTTACCATTCTCAGATGGCATCAATCTTCAAATTGAAAATTTCTTCTTCAAAATAAGTACTCACATACCTTTCATACCCCTTTAAATTATCAAAAGGGGTGTTTGTAATAAATGTCAAGTATTTTCTTTTTCATAGTTAGCTCTTTCAATATGAGGAATTGTAAAAACCTCTTCTCTTTAATGGTTTACATGTGTGCGTGTTTGTGAAATACTTGAACAGACAGAGAAGAGAGGAGATGAATTTATTTTCCTCTCTTCCTCTCCTCTTGAATGCTGATAGAGGTGCACTCTCACACTCATGAAGTGCTCCTGTGTGTTTGAAAGGAGCAACGTAAAGCTCTCACCAGAGCTGTGAGGCATAATCATGACACAATTAAGATAATTTCCCAACGACTGCTGGTGGCGAGAAAAGCAATTTTTACGCCTTGTAATCGAGTCTGGCTGTCAGATTAAGATAGCAGGTGATTTGAGGGAAATTGTCTTGGCTAACTCTTTGGAGTGGGATCCAGGTGGCCTCAGGTAGCTCTTTGCCCATTGAGGTTGCCCGTGAGGTAGCACAGTTTTGATTTTGAAAATGAAAGAAACAGTTGAGTGGTAGATTTGTGTCTCTGGGCATTTGTCGTCTTATTACCTGCCTCTGCTGCCATCTGCTTCTGCATCTAGTGACTTAAAAGAGCCAAGTGGCCTGTTATCTGTCTCACTTTCTCTCTGTCTCCGTCTTTCACTTGCTATCCAATGACAAATTCAAAATTCAGCACATACTGTGTGAGATTACCATGTGTGGGGGGGTGAAAATCTGTGCAGGATGCTGCTCCTTTTTGCAGATAAATTCAAAAGTATTCCAGTAATAAAAAAATGGAGTCTCCTAAATAAAATACTATGTTGGTTCATGGCAAGTCAAGAAAAGTATTTGTATAGCACCTTTCAAAAACAAGGCATTCCTGCACTTACACATACATCTCTTTAAACCTAACTGCTTGACAAAGATAAAATCTATGAAAAAAATAAAATATAAGATGGAAACAGGGCTGAGATAAAGAAAAAACAATGTGCATGAGAATAAACATCTCTGTGCAGTTACAGTACAGTGAGAGATGTGAAATATATATTTGTATCATGAGATCTCAGAGCTCAATAAATGTATTGATCTGTTTTTTTTTAATTTGTTTGGGTTGTTGGGTTGATGCTTGCATTTCACACTCTATAGCAAAATTTTGTATTAAAAGTATTACAAAGTCCATACAAAGTAGGCTGAGTAATAAATAAGAGAAATACGTATTGTGATCCATGTGCACAGTGGTGCTGAAAAGTATTCAGACCCCTTCTCCTTTTGCAAACTTTGTTGTGTTATGAGCTCACTAAAAATGGATGGAATGTAATTTCGATTCACACAAATAATTTATGATGACAAAAAAACCCAAAAGCAAAAACAAAGAGACATTTGTATTTTATTTAGCAAATTTGATTAAAAATAAAACAAAATTCAGGTAAAAACTTTAGAAAAATGTGTATATTGTTTGTAATAAGAATCAAAACTATGTATACAAGAAGTCACACACTGTAGAAAAACTTAAAATCAAACCGTTTTAGTGGTGCCATCATATATTGAAAAAACTGAAAATGCATTGTAAGTGTATTGTGTGATTTGTTTGTCTAGATATTTAGTAACAATTGATCTCTGTGTTTGAAATAGCCTGTTTAATAAAACTTACTCATGTGGAAGTTTAAATTTTAGTAAATGTGACGTTATAATTAGATAAGAATGGATTTATAAACAGCTGGTGCAGATTATCAGTCCATTTCTCTTCCTGAAGCTCGGTGCTCTGCCAGACTCAGTTTGAAAAGTACTTTTCTTCATACTTGACAACAGTCTACATGTGTTATGGAGAGTGGAGGCAGGAAGATCAAGTTAAATTTCCTCCCTCCACTAGATGGCATTGATAGACTTGAATTTGATATCCTCTCAGCCAAAACCAGCATTCACAAACAACATCAGCTTGCTCAGTGTGTACAAATCTTTTCATACATCTCATACAGAGTATTTAATGAAGCAGGCCTAGAAGAGGATAAATCCTTCATCTTTTACAAAATATATTCTCTGCTGAATTCCACTTGCTAAATGCTGGAAAGAAAAGCCGGATAATTTGATGTGTTAACTGAACATTAAAAACAGCTACATCAAGCAACATTATCATGTATTAAGTAACATTATGACATTATTTCCTTTTTCTCTTTTGACTTATTGTCTCGTGGTAAATTTTTGTTGACTATGAATTATGTTTTCCTCTGAGCTTTAACAGAATTGCACATGAATATATTTTCAGCTTCAGAGCTACCTCAGTTTATAAATACTGTGTATTACTAACTTAAAATTTTTAAAGACTATTTACTAAGATACACAGATGGCTCCACAGTGGTTTCTTGTATATTTTGCATTCCTATCATAACAGATTTATCAAATAAATTAGATGTATAACAGCGTCATGCAGTAGTAATGAGGGTAGTAGCTTATATCTCATGTGTTTGAATACAATTATATGGAGTTTCAGTTCTGGCATCATTCATCTTAAACTTTCCTGCAGTTTGCGCATAAAAAAAAATTGTAAGTGTCTTCTGGCTTCTATTTCTAATTTCAATATTTTATTTGCTTAAAAAAAGACCCCATCTGTGCATCTGTCTGGGTCAATTTGGATTTTAGGGCCCTGGCAGTAAATGGCACAGGCAGACTGTGGAATCCTCTGCGATCGAGACTGGCATGGCTCAATCAAATGATGAGAGGCGACACATTCACATGCAAGTGAATACAGTGTTCCCCGACACACTCCCCAGAAAAGGCTTGGCTATGTGAAATTTTGCTGAACTTAAAGACTTCTATTAAAAAAAAAAGGGAAAAACATCCAATTTGCTTTCTGATTTGTCCTGCATTGGGTTTGGCTCGGTCAAGTTGAAAATCAGCAGCCGCATTTCAGTGCATTCTTGAATCTGTTGACAGGACACGAGTGCCATATCTTTGGCAAAGGAAGGGCTGGTCCACACACCTCCAGTATTTATTTGACTGTGTCAGCACTTCTGCAGTTAAAAAGAAGACAGGCAAAGCTAAAGGAGGTGTGTGAACAGGCGAGCTTCAATGTTGTAGTGACCAGTAGGGGTCACATGTGGCCAGGGAATTCACCACTCGCTTAGAGGTACTAACCCATCCAAATGTAAGCAAGAGGGTTGCACATCACCAAAATTTAAAATCTGCTGGGACTCTCCTCTAATGTTTGCAATTTATCCACCTATTACTGTCCTTCTGTTTCCTCAAATTACAATTTAATGTTTTATTTCTGTCTACTTTTTCCACATAATATCTATTAATCTATTAATATACAGACCTACACCAGACAACATTCTGTTATATTGAATATATTCTTCACATTTGTCTTAAGCCATATAAAAGACTGGTTTCAATTAGAATTAGATTTTTTATCGAATTTCCCACAAAAAGTACATTTATTCCTCTATGTCAATGAAAAATCCAGAATATTTAAATTTAAAAATATATTTAATTTAATTGCTAGATACTGCAGACTTCTCTTAAAGGTTTATTTTCTGTGAATGTACACTGCAGGTTTGTGTAAGTTACAAACTGGGCCATGATTGGCTACCAAATCACTTGAAACATTACAAAATCAGGCTTGTAGATACATGTCGCTCACCCTGGTTTAATGTGAGTGTAAGTAAACTTTCTGTATTCCTTAGATATACTCAGTAGAGAGATACAATTTGGAAAACAGCCTTCAGATGTAAAACTGTACTTGTAAGTCACTTTAAGCAAAGACACAACAATCAAAACACCTCTCTGACTCAAGGAGGACTTGCACATTTATATGTGCTTTTAACTGTTAATTTACATCAACAATTTATCTGACCACTTTATTACACTCACAGAATCTTTTTTTACTTAATCCGTCAATCATTCAAATGAATATACCTGTTGTCAAAAATTATTGATTTGGCCTTAATTACTGAATCTGATCCCTAAACCAGTAGCAGAAAGGCCCCAGATGCAGCCGAAACTATGTATATGGTGTCAGCATTTGCACAAGTTTATGTACTGATCCAACACCATGTCATTTATTTATTAAAAACAGGACTGTGCTGCAGCTTCCTGCACACCTGTATGCAGCTTAACAGCTGTTTTTAATTGCACAAGTAGCCAATATCCATTTATGTCTACCAACTTGTGTAATTTTAAGTAAATTCATCGTATAACATCCCTTTTTTACTGTACAGAATAAATTCAAGTCAAGCTGGTATTTTATAAAAGTAACTTTTAATCAGGTCATGCATTCTGTACATAAAGCCAGTGTCTGACCCTCTGACTGGTTTGAAGTTGTTTTTTTACTACTAAAACAAAGTGTGGTGAAAACAAGAACCTTCAGGTGAGTTTTTACCTGAAGAGGTGTTAGATAGCACAAATAGGCTCGTGTTGCTGCACGCTTCGACCCACAGCTGCTGTTATCTCTCACTGCTCAGCCTTGTTTTTAAGACAAACCTTACCACAACAAACTGATGCACAGACGAGATGGCAGCACTTTGCCGTTTGTTGTTGAAGCTCACGGTTTGAATGTCTTTTTGATGTACTTGCTGATGTAATTGACTAAGTACATTTTTACAAAATAATGCTGTTGGTCTATACAGTTTGTAAATTCAACCCTTTCTGCCATTACATTGTGTCATATTACATTACATCACATTATTTTACATTACATTACATAACATTACATTTAAATGTAATCAATTAAAATATTACATGAACATTTTAATGCAACAGAAGTAATAAACCAAAATGTTCATGCTGTAACAAAATAATGTATTTTTAATTGATCACATCAGCTAAAACAAGTTTAAGGACTGTGGTGATTTATTTCCATTTTGTACAAAATCAGTGTTGACCTGTGGATTCTGGAATGGTGAATTTAAATCTAAGACAGACTTGTTTAATGACAGTAAACTAACACACAAACAAAATAGACCAATAAATGCAGCTTTAGGACCTTCCAGATTGGGACCAGCACCTGACTAGTTTTCTGTTCTCATAGTTTTATTTTTTCCTCATCGAAGTTACTCAAAAAAACCATTTTGGACATGTTTTGGTAAGTGGTTTAAGACTGATTTTAAAAGAGAGACAGCGAGAGAGAAAAGGGGACAGGTGAGCTTTTTGCACGTCAGGTGAGCTAATTTTAGCAGCTGCGATTTGAATTAAGATAAGTTACTGACCACCTACAAAAGGATGAAATCGGTAAAATGTCTGGTGCAATTTTCTGAAAGGCCCACAGCTAAGCAAGTGGGCGTTTGTATAAAAAGGTGAAGTGCGTATGGATCAATTAGAAGGTGCATGTGTAGGTGCTACACTGTCTATAATACTGAAACGGAGGGAATGAGATCAATAAACAGAGACAGAAAGAAGAATATAAGTTTTGGACATCATTTAATTTTCCCTCCATTGTAGCAAACAACAAATGGAAGGGAAATGACAGGAGAGTAAAGGGTCAGTGATGCCTGCAAATTTTACACACCTACCCCTGCAGATTTTCAGTGAATGTTGCGTATGCTAATTGATTTTTAATCACATTTAGTGTAGTTTTGTTTATTTTAGCAGCAAGTATCTCTGCATTATCCAGGCACGGTGGATTTTTTTTATGCATTCTGTGACTTTTTCTCTTCCTGACTTGCTAAAACAGCAGCCTATCAACAAATTCAGCGCTGTTTATAAGGAAATAAAACAGGCCTAAAGAATACATGCAGCAACATTTAGTGAGAAACACTGAGTGAAAACTGAGCTTTAGTTGGTTTGCAATAAAACTTCACAAGGGCACCTGTAATCTGCTGGGATACAATACTCCATCAGGTGACCTCAGTACCTTGATGTGGGCCGTAGCAATTAACGCTGTTGCACCGCATGGCATTCTGGGAAAAACTGTGTGGACCCTGTCCTGCAGAAGCTTCATGGTAGATGGTGATGAAAACTGACTGCAGGAAAGAGGATTTGGTGAGGCGCTCTCGCACAATGACATTGTCTGAACTACAGCCTCCTCGGCGTGCCGTGCCTCAGCGACAGCCCTTTAGTATTTCCTGTCAAACAGAGCATTGTTGCTTTTAGTTCACCTTAAGTGTCTAGACAGTGGTTTTGCTGCTCCGTTGGTTCTCTTGGATTGAGGCCAAATCTTCACTCTTGGAGGTGATAAGAGTCTTATCTTGCTGTTAGAGGGGCTAGAGACTGGAGCAGAGCTCAAGTGAGTGTCACTCAGGTGGGAGTGTGGGCACCTTTAAGAGCAGCAGGGATAGTCAGCCGGCTTACAGTGCTGACAATGAAGCACACCGACATCAGACCCTCATATGCACTTTGACTCTGTCTTTTAAAGATTTGTTTGAAATCAGAGCCTGAAACTTTGGCAACCTCTCTCGTGTGGCTAAATAAAAAGATGGAAAAAACATCTTGAGTTTAATTTCGTCTCGACTCTGCAGACAGGTTGGGTATTATTTATGCCTCGCTCATCATTGTTTTGGGTTTTTCTGTGTTAGTAAACCATTGTACAACAGACAAGGGCGCATGAAGGTGCCCAAAATGCAAGCACACATGGTGTGTTATAGACCACACCAAGCAGCTGGTGAACAATGCAAAACAACTGTTTCCAGAGGGAGCTTTTTAACTTTCTCAGCACCACAATGATAAATTATGAGATCGAGGTCATCCATTGACGTACAATGAACAGCCTACATTCTTCCTGACAAAGGGCAAGAGGGTAATACAACGACTATTCAAACGCTTTCCTTTATGCTCGTCTTTGCTGGAAGATGTTTGTTGTGAAAAGTCCAAGGTCCCTCAAGTAAAAATCACTCGGTGGATTGTGTGCTGGTCCTTGTTTGAAGTCCATTGTGGCTTTATTCCCCAGCCAGGTAACACAAGAATGCAGCTTTTATTCTCAGCATAGTTGATCCACAATATTGGCAAATGGTCCTTAATTCCGTTCTTTGCAAGGTAACTCTACAGCTTGAAGTAATTCAGATTCTTTTCTTTTCTCTCTGAATGGCGGGTTTGTGTTGCAGAATGAAAAGGAGTCAATAGATGTGGATGATTTATTCAAGGAAAAAGCATTAAGAGTTTGCAATGAGAAGCATGGCTGTATTCTTTTGTGAAGGACACGTTATTTTCCACAACACAAGGCAGAAATCTATGGCTGCTCAATTCATTCTGTGCTCACAAAGATATTAAATTGATTAGAGGGAGGGAAAAAGTTTGTCTGAATTTACAGAGGTCACATTTTTGACTGCTCAATGCAGACACGAATGTTTTAAAGCTGATAGCCATCTGGTCCATTTCAGGCCAATTGAGACAATAACCTTGCATGTCAGTTTTCATTCAGACTTCATTTCAATTATTCTATGTGACAGTTCAACCCATTTTACAGACTAAATGTTGGCATATCTCTCTGCAAACCCTGGATACATAAAAATACCATCATCTTACTTCTTAATGCTGTGGTTACTGTCAGGTGAGGCATCGACATAAAAACCACTTGGTTCAGGTTACAAAAAGCATGTTTTGGCACAAAAATGCCTGGTATTTCACCACAATCATGGCTGGAAAATGTCAGACAGCCCATAAAATTACCCAGTTTTATCAGTTGAAACCAAGAAACAACCCTAAGGTAATATAGCCTATGCGAAGTACCAAAAATTAGCCGCATGAGGTAGAGGAGCTAGCGATACAAACCTCATAGAGCCCCATATTAAAATGCCCAACTTTACAGCACAATTGAACACGTTCACAGTCTGGCACAGAACACAGTTTTGCTCTCTGTAGCTGATTTTCCCCTTATAAAAACTGTACGGGGTTGAATTTTTATTCAACTCACTTCTTTGAATTATAGTGAGGCTATAGTTATGTTTTGTTAAGAGCATGGCTGTTTTGAGTGAATGACATGTTGGCTGTGTCTGCTTGGCTTCATGCTGTCATTGGTAGCAATGTGTGTCCTTCACAGCTCCACCCTTGCATCAAGATATGGCCACTTTAATGTGTATTGTAAATATGTACATCATATTTATAAACATAAAGACTGTACTATCTGTAATTTGCAGTAAAATATTTTTTTTTATTTTATGTAATTTTTATGGCGACTTGACTGGGAATGTTTTGTTAATTTTTTTTTTTCAGTCTGATTACAGAAAATCTATAGATGTTCCATGCTGGACTTCTGACATATTGATCTCAATTTTTTTGTATTAATCTTTATTGATAAAAAAGATCCTAGCATACAATTAAAAGTTAATGAGTGTTAATCGGTGTTTCACATTATATTCATAATTCAAGTTAGTTTTGTGTATCTTTCCTGAATGCGCTGTTGTTTTTATTTTGGCCATACCTGCTGTATAATCACACTGTTTTGATGCTTCAGTCGCTCTGACATTTGATGGTGCAGCCTGTCAGGCCTTGTCTTGGATTAAGGGCAGCATCAGGCAGACATATGTCCTTTCTGCTTTTGTATTGGTTGGGGTTTTTTTATCTGGGCGAAATATAATTTTTATCTCACTTCATTCAGAATGACAGTTCCTCAAAATCGCTCCACACCAAGGGATATTCATTACTTTTTGTAGACCTGCCTGGGTAGCCCGTCAACTTTTCATCTCCCTTCATCTCTCATCTATTTCACTCTCTCAGAAAACCCGTTTTTTTTTTTTTTTTCCTGGCAATTTTGCTGCTTTACTTTGCTATGACCTTCCTGCTTAAATTGCTTGGCTTGTGTTATTCACAGTTTGAGATTTACTGAGAAAAATATTGCTCCATAGGATTTCCCACACTCTTAGGTGCCCAATAAGTTGTGACAGAATTTCTGTGACCTGGTTGTCTGTATTTTCTCAGCTTCGGTCGAGGTGATGGCATTAGTTCTCGTCCAGCTTCGTGAACAAAATGCTCAACCTGTCACATGCAGCCGAAACTGCACACATGGTTCACAGGAGCAGATTGATTCAAGAGCGCGCAATGAAATAGAAACAGTAAAGGATATTTTTTCCATTTTGGAGGTAAATCAGGGGCAGTGAGGTGACTGAACCAGCTACATGCATGTTTGTGTCTGCTCCACATTTTGCAGGGAAACAGATGAATCAGGGCTCAGCATGACTGGCATGGATAGAGCTGCTGCACTTGCAAAGGTGGAGTATAAAACAGCCAAAATGGGTGATGTAAAAGCCTCTTTACACTTTTTACTTCATTTAAGACAGTGAGCGCTTATCTCTTGTCTTGTTACACTGCACAAATGTATAAAAGGGAATGTGCACAAGTAGACCTTATTCAAGTTTCTTTCCCTCTATCTTGCAAAGAGGCTTTCACATTGTCACTCTCTCATTTGAGGCACATAATAGTGTCTGGTACTCTCTGTGGTCCATTGTCAACTACAGGACCGGTTGTCCATTTGGAACATCTAAAATACTGGGAGGGCTTTAATCTTTCTTCATTATTTTCCAATTTTGGATAAATGTGCTCATAATACCTCCCTCCTCTTATAAATGAAACTCTTTGACTCTCTCCCCATCCCTCATTTTTTCATTTTTCCTCGCCACACTTTTCACTCGCTTTCATCTTTTACACAGGACAAATAAGTAGCCCAAGTGTACAGTCCCAATGTGGAGATAGAAGGATAATTGAGTCGATAAACATTAGGGTCAGGGTGAGATCATTGTTCAGGCTTGTTCAGGAGGTGCTTAGTCCAATCTCAATACGCATATTACCATATTTTTGTCATTTGCCATAAGGGTGAGAATTGACCCAGGAAGAGCTACTCTGCACTGTGATTGTGTGGATGGTTAACTGCACATTTAGGGTCACACTGTGACTGCCTGTCTGCTATAGCATTTTCTGCATAGAGCTGCATATTATAATGCAACTTGCAACCACTGTGCAATTTATTTTGATATCTGAGATGAAAAATTTAAGAAGTATGACCGCTCTAATTCTGCACCAGACTACATTTATGATGTGAAAATTTGTATAATTTGTGACATGCTCGGTAGAAATAGGCCACATGAAATATCAGTGTGCCTTGATCTGACCCCGGAGAATGTTGTGACTGTGACAGATGTGATTGGTTATGAATATGCACATCAGCCTGTGGAGCTCTTGCTGCTGGTCACCAGCACTTAGTGGTTGGATAGAACAGCAAAGATATGATGCCACCTTGGTTTTACATGGTTACAGGTCAGGATTTATTATCCAAGAAGAAAATCATTACGTTGACGGAACCACAGATGATGTTTTTATTCATGCTTCAATGTTTGAATGCATTAAGAAATGGTTGTAGTGATGAGTTATTTTAATCCAAATGAAAAATCAGCTACAAACTAATGCTGCTCCACTTCCTGAAGTCTGCTGATGAAAACAGACAGCAAACTAGCAGACTGACACCCATTCGATGGCCGTGTCACTGTGTGGTGAAACTGTTATCATGCTGAGTTTCACTGTGCCGTGCACAAATGTGACATTATCGTACCATTTTTATAAAAGCTAATAAATCATCAACCTTCCCTCGCTATCCTGGAAAATATATGTTTAAGCTTGTGCTGTTCTTGACTATTTCTATTTAATGGTACTTAATACTTAACAGCATTTTAAAAAGTGTTTAATTTATTCTTGCCTTTCTGTGTAAGCTTAATTTTTGCTTTTGTAAATAACAAGCGGAAAGAGAATGAGCAAGGGTTTTGAAGTTTTACAACAACAGAATCTTTTAGCAACAGTAGCTTGTTGAAGTGAGGTACTAACAGGCTGCTTGCACATTAATTTTAACAATGATAATCACATTTTAAAATTTCCCCATGTATTCATTATATATGTATAAAACACAAAATCAAAGGATAACTTTTTCTGCAAAATATGTACGTTTATGATAAATACTTCAAAACATTTGATAATAATAATAACGATAATAATTCTCTATTGTTACTTAAGTAGATGAATTACATCCTCCACCTCTAAATATACCATTTGTTTTGAACCTTAAGTTGGTCTGATGACAGACATGATTGATTATTGTTTGGTTATTATCGTTTGACTTTTCTACTTGGCTTCATGTTATTCTGTGTACTCCCTGCTACAGCTTTATGTTGACTCCAGCAGCACTGATCATCTCCTCCTGCACAAATATTCAGCACAGTCTTTAGATGTGTCATGCATCCTGATTCTTATGAGCAATGTTATTTTTTTCACAGTGAAGTCATGTCTTTGCAGTAGAGCTGAGTAAGCTAACCATTCATATCTTAGACCTCATTTTGTGGTGACAGTAAATATATCACACTGTATGTAATTAATGCTTGTACCTTAAGTCTTTGAAATAGCAAACAGAATAGGTTAGTATAGAGACATGAAATGTGTATATAATAGCTTTAATAAGCTGGAAGAATTGGATTGAAAAACTACACATCTTTTTGCAAAGCAGTCATGACGTCAGTGGTATTGATCAGTCGTCCTGCTGATCCATCACAGATAGATTCTGAGCTTTGGGGCAGCAAATCTGATTCTTTGCCCCTTAAAGCCCCACTGAGGGACAGTATTGGAGAAAGAGAAATTTTATTGGAAATAATTTCCTTGTGATTATCAAAATGATTTTGATTGTGTATAATAAAACCACTGTGGACTGAATAACTTGATAAACAAACCTCTACTTTAATTCAAAGTTTCATTCACAATTATTGGCTGAGGACAAAGAGTTCAGGCAGCAAGAGGCTGATGATGCAGTTGACCCAGCATGAGGAGTTTTAAGGACTGTAGGTGCATTTAGACAGATGTGATCCTCCAACACAAGAAGGATAGTTAGTTTTTTAAAAAGCGCTTAAGACTTATTTAAAGTGTCGTAATATGATTTGAGTATCCTTTCCATCATAATATTTTAGTTTCATGTTGTACCCTATCTTAATTGTCTTTGCCATACAGATCTAACAGCAATTGTGTTGCCATGAATTAAGGACCTGGTGTATTAATTTCTATTTTAGAATATTCTTCAGTGCATATAGCTCTGTCATAGCTAAATTCTTATCCTAAGCGAAGTTTTTCCCATCTTTTAAACTTAAGCAATTAGGACATTTTTTTTCCATAATGAGGCCCCTGGTTTACATTGATGTACTCATAAATAACTTTGACTCCTCATGTTTGACTGCTCACCCGCTTCATGGAGCAGTTGGAGAGCACCTTAACTAAAAAGATAATTTTGTATGCATTACATTTCCCTGCCCTAATTTCTCCGTTCCCCGGATTTGTGCTGACGAGTCCTGTAACCACAAACCAAAAGCAAATCAGATGTAACAATGAAACACACAGAGTAAAACCCTGGTTCGCCTAATTAATGTGTCAGTGTTCGAAGGATCTGAGCTTGATGCACCTCAAAGGATCATTTTCTCCTGTAGATGATCTAAGCTCGGGTCATAAGAAAGAATTAATACAGTTAAACAGATCAGTGTTCATTTGTAATATGTTACATTCTGCTCAACAAAGCAGCAGAAAGAGAGCACAGAGTCATATTTTCCCTGATGCACGTCGTGGTGTCTGTCAAGACCATTTGTACCTAAAAATGTCTGCATGACACAGAGGCGTATAAAGCCATCATGAGGCATGAGAGACAAGGTAGAAATGATCAATACGCTATGAAGGTAATGATGAATAAACGAGAATGAAAGCTGGTGTGAAGCAGGCAGGAGGAAGAGGAGGAAAAAAAACAGTTTAGAATTAAGCATTCATTGAAAAAAAAAAGAAAAATCTAAATTCCTGGGTCCTAATCTTTCGCTCCAAGCGCTGCACTGCTAAGCTCTGGTTTGGGATGACAGGTCCCCCACCTGGACAAGCTTGGACAATGTCTCTGCTATGTCTCATTTCTGTGGGAACAGTGCTGCACAGACGGCTAATCACGTCCGGAACCAAAGGCACCTGCCCTATCTGCCTCTACATTTGGTCGGGAATCTTTAAAGAGGCTAAACCTCACTTTCATGCTTGTCTTTTATTCACGGTAAGTGCTTATCGAAACCGAGCTGTTGCCACTGCCCCATCTTCCCTCCCACAAGCTCTGAGAATGCTTGACGTAAGTACAGCCAATCTGGGTAAATACGAATCTCTCCTTACTGTCACTGCTGGCATATTATGCCCCTGAGGGAACATTCTTTTCATAATATCATAAGCTGCTTAGCGGTGTGCTTCTATTTAAGGCATACATATTAATAGCTATAAGGAAATCATATTTGAACTGTTCCCTGCAATCAATGTCTTTGGGTTTGCTGTTATACTTTGTATAAGAAGGTGCTAATAACTTGAAGGCACTTACACTGGGCAATCTAATCCCTTTGTATGATAAAGACTCGTCTTGGCAGGAGAGTGTGCCAGATCATAGGACAAGGTGCTGCAGACGTTTAGTCCCTCAAATCACAACCCCGCTCTTTCTTTCCCTCCTCTTTTCACTGGGAAATACTGGCAATGTGAGGCCCAGCAGCCAAAGTTATTGCACTAATACAAAAAGTTGTGTGATGGACTTGACAACAGCTGCTTTAACCCTTTGCAGTCGCATGTGGGCTGTTTGTGTGCAGACAAATGTGGGTAATCCTGCCTTGTTGTGGCCTCTTCCTGTCTCCTACAGTGAATGGCATGATGATAAATTTAAGTGAAAGCATTAAAGGTACATTTTTTAATTTAGTGTTGCTTTGAAAAAATATGGATGTAAAAAATTTACATAAGTGATTAATCTGCTGCTTATTTCCTTAAATGATTGTTTAACATTTCAGAAAATTGTGAATTTTTTTTTTTTTTTTTTTAAAATACCCAAGATATATTTTTTTAAAATATTATACTGAGCAAAGTTAAGCTGAATTTTTTGGGGGGTTGAGAAGACAATCGCATAATATTTAAATAGTTTCCATGCTATAAAGGTTCAGGTCTGCAGGAGTAGATAGTGTTTGATTTAGCTTGTTTATGGTGCTGCTGCTTGATTTTAAAGAGTAATTGTTCTTTTTAACAAGAGAAAACATGAAACAACAACATACAACAAATGAAACTATTTTAGAAAGGTAAATTTTCTCTGCGATCGGAGGTATTTCAATTCTGAACTCATAAAAAAAAATAATGTATCAAATAATGCCAGCTTTTGTGCTGCATTTCTCTTTTATTACACTTTACAAAAGTACTCTTTTCCTGTGACAGATTAGACTCTGTTCTTTCTCAGTGACAATGAGCTCATAGAGAGGATGAAGCCTGACTTATCAGCAATTAAGTCCTCGCAGCAATCACCCCGAGAAGTTATCACACTGTGAGTGAAGTTAGAGGAAATTCTGTGCAGCTTTTACCCCAATTGCAGAATGAATATTTCCTCAGTAGATCTGAGTAGATTTTTTCAGGCCACAGGAATGAAAAGACTTAAGGTGGAATCTGAAGACCTCCTGGGGGTTTGAAATTAAAATCACAGTGTTGCTTTTTTTTTTAAGTGAGGAAATACTGATAATTGTCTTTTCTCTAAACCATTTTTACTCACAGAAGACAACTGAGAGAGAAAACACGGAAGTATTCACAGTTTATTTTAAAAAACTGAAGCACAGATGCTGCTACTCAGTAACTGTCAATATTAGAGTATAATAGAGGTGATCCAGCAGCAGTAACATCACTGATATATTAGACATTTTAAGTTGTGGTGGTAGAAAGGTGGAAGTTTGCTGCCTTGGTTGGAGCCAGTGGAGGCTCTGGTTGGCTCTGCTGTGCCATTGAAGATGACTGAGCTAGTTTATTTTTACACAAAACAGTCTCAGAAGATGCTCAAGGCTGGACTTTTCCATAAAGACTAAATCTAGAATTGACTCACTTTCACCAACTGTGAGAAAACCTGTCGCCATTTTATGCTGTTTTAAAGTCATGATGTTAGAATTCGAAGTTAACCATGCAGATGAAAAGAGCAAAGGATCATCTTTTGCTCTCTGTGCATCAGGACACTGGCAATGCATCCTCAGTCCAGCAGGGGGTGCTGGCTCACAGGGCTTAGAGTCTGCAAGCAGGGGGAAGAATTTGGCGCGGTTGCTGGGGCACAGCTCTCTGAGCCCAGATGAGTGCTTCAATTGTAGGGATATTTTCCTCTAAGCCTGTGGTTGACAGCAACACAGTGCACTTATTTAAAGCAATTTCAAACATGTCTTGTCTGACAAGTTTTAAATCCTACTTAACACCCCGTAACAGCCACGAGTTTACTGTCAGAATTAAAGAAGAGAATTCTCAAAGGGAGAGAAATTATCACTTTCATTTTGTTCACCGCCGTTGTTTATAAAGGACATGGCAGGGATGTTTACCTAGGGATGAATATATTATTACCATTTTGCTACACAGTGTTTTTCATGCCGGAGAAAAGGCTGTTTAAAAGTTTACCTTATATTTTTTAATTGCTGCCATTACAGCTAAAGGAATAAAGGCGAGTCTGAGCCTCAGTGGCTTTCAGACTCAAAGCTCACGTAACATTTTAGTGGAAATAAAAGCCCCTTTTATGCTTTATTTTAAACAGCTTCTGCTATGATACTCTTTAACATTTCCTCTCCTCTTTTCCCTTCGTCACATCTGTCCATGAGATGTTTTTTGTTTTTCCTTTTCGAAAGCAGAATACGCAACATAACAAGCAAACAAATTCTTTTTGGAGGCACTGAAAATGCTTTATCTAATTTTCAGCATTTCTTTGTGCTGGATCTACTCCTCGTTGCACCTTTTGTGTTTATTTCAGTTGCCACCCAACAAAGCATTTTATTTACATTAAGACATAGGGGCACAAATCTAGGCCTGCCTCAGCAGCGGCTCATGTCGTGCCTGCACAGATGGGCTTTTCCTGCTCAGATTCCACATTCTTTATCAGTGCCCAAAAGCAAAAAAAAAAAAAAAAAACAAATCACCAAATGTAACAATCTTCCCCCTGTCCTCCTTGTGATTGCATGTTAGGCTCTGAGGTGATAAGCACACTGGTACGTGTTGTTGCTGTGTGAAAGACACCCTTTATCGGCTCATACCTCTGACTTGTGCTTAGTCTAGTCAGCCGGAGAAATATGACGGAAATCTGATAGGGGAATGGTCCCATCTCAACATCAGCGCAAGTGCACGCCTTGCAAGCCAATGTTTATGCTTCCCGGGCCTTCTGTTCTCAAGGGAAAAATGTCAATAGAGTGTCACAGGGAGCATCTTGCCAATGAGAGGCTGTCGTCTGACCTAAACGGCAAATACATCAGAGGGTGCAGAATCCTGATATTCTTTTTGAGAGTAAAATTTAGAAAACAGAGTCCTAGTTTTTTGAATTGGTATGTGTAAAGCCATGCATGCAAAGGGCAGCCACGCTGTGATCATTTGTAGCTAGTTAACATGCGTGTCAGTACACGTGGATGGAAAGGATTTTTCTGTCTCTCCAGTCGTGTTCAGCAGGGCGGTAAGCTCAGGACGCAGTGTCTCTAATTACCGCCGTGAGAGAGGTCATCAGCAAGAGTGTCACACACCCCTCGACTTCACCGCTGTCACAGAAATCACTGCATTATGAGGAATAATATGATGATTTGTTAGAAGACAAAAAGTTTGATTTTTACTCTTTTTTTTTCAGATTGAATCCATTTTCATAATTTATATTTAAAATCAAAATTCCCACGCAAGAATGAACACTGAATTGATTTTAAATCACATTTAAAAGATAGCCATATGATATTTTTGTGATTTATAGTCTATTCCTCCTCTGATAGCTTCTCAAAGGGTCCCTCCTTACTTATCTGGTTGCCTTGTCAGCTGCTCCTCTTTTGCAGGTCTTCCCACCTGACTTTGTATCGTCTGTTTGAGCACCTTTGATCCCTCGACTCTTTCGAGGTTTGTCACAAACGACTGGGGGGTCTCGCAGAAAGACTGAACAAAGACATTTGTTTCCAGCTATGTTGCCACCATCAATGGCAACATCTTGCTTGTTAGCTGTGCAGAGCGAATGGGGAATGTGGATAGGGGTATTTGGAGGTGGAGGAAAAGAGATGCTATCCTCTCTAAATGAGGGAAGATTCACACAGTATAATGAAGGCTGGACCCATGGCTTCACAGCTGATGTGTATCTAAAAAGGCCTGGTAAATACTGTTTCGGAACAGAAGGCTTTATCTGCAGATATACATATCCCCTGCAACCACTGGCCCCCACATGAGGGCCAGAGCTATCTCCTGGATCACTTTTATTCCTGTTTTTTTATCTAAAAGGGAGGGTTCGAGACTTCATCAGTTTAACTCTTTGAGAGTTTGTGTGGAAATCTTGTAGATAGGGTAAAATTCAACAAACTGGAACTCGAGAAAATTTGGCAAATTTTAGCACAACACAAATTTTGCATAAGAAATAGAGAGCTGCTGCCGATGCAGAGATGTTGTAAGGCTGCTTTAAAACCAACTCAAAAGACATTTGTTCATGTTAAAGCTGACAGAGTGTTTATGTGTTACAAGTGGCAGAAATAAAGGATTCAGACATTTTGGAGAATTTCATTTTTACATGTAATTTATTATGAGAGGTTTTTAAATTTCGATGGCTCTCCTCAAATTCAGTAGTGTGCTGACCTGCAAAGTGACAAGAGAGCTGCTTCACAATTTATTCCAGATATATGATGTAAAATCTGACATTTTATTAGAGTTGGTGAGGACCAGTGAAAACCATTCCAATCAACTGGTTAAAAAGAAAATGTTTTTCAGTGTAAACACAGTTTATAATCATATGAGACCAGTCTGTGATCAACAGTGATTCCGTCTGATAGTTTACATCAATGAAAAATTCTGAAATCACTTGAATAAATAAGTTATTCAGATGAATGACTCGTATTTAAATGTAAAATGGTCTAAATTGGCAGCGACTCTGGTTTTAACCAAGTGTGAAGTTCTAATTCAAGTGGAAGGAGGTTTAAATAATTTTTCAATGTTGCTGTTGTAGTGATATTTTAAAACAGCTTTCGCTTTTCTAACCTTCTGCGAAGGAATAGATAAATGATTCTATAGATACATATTTCTATTTAAAGTTTCTGAACTCCTTTGATGTGGTGATGTTGCAAACTTCTTTTGCTGTCCTGGAAAGAAGGTTTGCACCAAGACACACTGAGTTTACCTTCAAACTGATATTCCTGAGCTTTTATAGCCTCCCTGTGCAGTTTAATGTCAGGTTCAAAAACGTGGTCGACGTTGGAAGACATTTATACTGCAGAAAGATGTTTGGTAAATTCCTGTTAGTGACTCATTGCATTTCTTTCCTGTTGGGGCAGAAAGTTTTGCATTCAGCCCAAAGCAGGTCTTTGAACATGTAAGTGTAGAGAGAAAGTCTCGCTATTTTGTTTTAAAATCTTGTTTCTTTTCACTGCTATAGATATAGATTGAGCCAACTTTAACCACTTCATGATATACTGGTGGCTTGTTTAGTGCATCATATTCAATAAACGGGTCGCATTTGTGTAGCGTGGCTGTGCTGTGGGAATAACACATCTCTAAAAAGTCAACTTTTCATGAACTCAGTAAAAGATGTTTGTTGTTAGCTTTGTGATCATGCATCCTCCAGATTCTTAAATTGTTAATATAGCTCATGAAATAGGAAAATTTTCCCAACCTCATAGAGAAAAAACTTAATGAGATGCCTTGTTATCATAGTGTGTCAGTCAAACACACGTAGTAGAGAAGAGAGTGCAACTTTTGTCAATAAGAGAGAGTAAGGTAGATGTATAAATTTACTTTAAATTAAGTAAAAAAATGATAAACTTATTTTTCAATGTTTGGCTCATTACTACTATAATCAATGGATTAGTGTTAAAACATTTGAAGAGATGCAACACATTGCTGCACGTACATCAACAAGAAAGGGACCTACTCATAAAAACATTGCTCTACAGTGCCTCTAGTGGTCAAAACTTCACAAGGAGGACACACTGTGATAAGGTCTGTAAAACTTTAACATATAGGATCAGAAATGAAGTAAAAAAACTGGTAAGTACTAGCTTAATGCCTTTGATAACATGTCGTTGCAACAGATTTCAAGTAATTCTCTGAAGTAGTTTATGTCTATTAGGGAGGATTATTTTGTACATCAAATTAAACATATTTCACACATGCCTATAAAGTTAACTAGATCATTATATATGGAGTCAGTGTGGCACTGGTCTCCTGTGCCAAGTTTATTGTTGACCTAACACACTTTACTTGCTTTTGGAATCAGCCTCAAGTGGCCATACAAGGAACTTCAGGTTCCGGCTCTTCCATGTTGACCATTTGCTATTTAGAATTGAACCCTTAATTAAAGGCTTTGAATAACTTTATCAGGTTTGAACCATATTTAAGTAGTCACTCAAAGGTACTGTTACTCTAACAAATGCAAAATGTTGAATTAAGTTTCAGAAAATTCAGGTTTCACGGATTCTTTCTATAACTTTTAGTCTGATTTTTTCCCCTCAAAACATATTTATCAACACTTATCTAAGTAATATCACAGTATGAAGGCCTCCAACTTTGAGCAAAGCTTCCCAGAGTCTTTGCAATATTTTTGTAACTCTGCCTATAAAGTTGTATTTATATGTCGTACAAAGGGCAGATAAAATTGAGGATTTTCAGATGTTTTGCTGCCTTGTGGCAAACAGCCTGTGGCCAACTGCAGGTCCGAGACCTGATGGTCTGGAATCCCTGCTGTAGGCAACAAGATGCAAGGAGATGTGGAAAATGACAGACATAAATAATGAGTAAGCCAGGGCAATCCCTTTTTTAGGCCCACTGAAAAATCACAGTATTGGTTGCAAGGAGCCAAGACCTTGCCATTCAGTGCCAAGGCTTTGGCTTAGATGGTGCAGGTTGTGTGTCCTCTACGGGACAGATTGTTTCCTTTTCTCCTGTCACTGCAATTGAGCTATTGCGAAGGAGCAAAAGAGAGTAGGAAAAAGGTCAACTGGATGTGAAGCTCCTATTATCAGCAATCTTCCCCTGGCTTCCATAAGCAGCTTGTTTCTAAGCTGCAGCCTAGCCAAGCATGAAAAGAATATAATTTCAGCCAATCTCCTGGTAGCATGGGTGCACAGAAAGCCATTGTAGGCCAGCAAAACAGTCACAATAGAGTCACCGGCCCTCCTGATAAAGATCTGCATAGGTAATGCCGGTGCAACAATGAAGGCAATTTTTGCTTTCTCACATTTAACTCAACTCCCTGACTCTGACCACTGTCCCCTGGCAAAGAAAGTGATGGGTAGCGGTTTCTGTTGGAAATAATTACGAGCTGTACAGCACAGTGAACTACCTGACACTTCACACTTTATCTGCCAGCTTGACCCTGAGCTTTGTTTGCTTCGGAAACTTCCCAAACTCTATAAATATGTGGTTTTAGTATGGGGAGGAACTGATCAAAGTTCTCCAATTCAAACATAAATCGTATGTCTGCTGGAAAACAAACCTTCAAACCAGAATTAAACCAACTGACACTGACACTAAAAATCACAGAAAAGAAATATTGATGACTTTCTTGCAGTGATTAAAAGGTGACCTGTTGCTTTAATCATGTACGAAGAGAACTAGTATTAACCTTTGCTATTCATTAGATTAGATAGAAAGGTAATAACGTTAGCACACACAAAAAAAAACTAAAACATACATGCAAAGCATTTCCCTGAGTAAATACTTGTCCAGCAGCAGTAGCTCACCTATTCAGTAGTTCCTTTTTTGTCCTCTAACGCCGGCTAAGGTAACAAGGAAGAGTCATGTGCACCTGTGCAGGTCAATCGAGGCCACATTAAATTGCCGAATTTTTGAACAAAGTTTGGTGTGACATTGTCCTCAGACAATAGAATGCAGATATCTGTTCTGCTCTGAGATAAGAATTGCTTATTGTTTCAAAGGATGAACCGAAGGCTGCAGATTTCCTCCATACAGTTCTGATGATCACACCTGGTGAAAGCCGGATAAAAAGCCCCTGTGCAAACTGATGATGGTTAATTCTGCTGCAGCTCTCCAACAGCATATTTTTTTTAGATTAGCTGTGTAAAGAGTGTGTAATTAAAATGTATCTAACGTAATTTGGCCCAGGCGCAATACAACAATAGAGAAGATACTCAATGTGCAACAATGGCTTTATTTTCAATGTCAAGGAGTAGCTATGAAACAAGCTATGGACCAGCTTTGTTTCTGATAACCACAATAATGAGGAAAACAAAGCTTGCTGTGTGTTTGCTGAAGTTGGCCTTGTCATATTTGACCAGATGGTGAAACTTAGGGCCACATTATCAAAAAATGACAAGAAAACAATCCATTTTATGTTGAATTCATACAGTTTGGATGCTTTTTATTATGCATGTCAAGTTTATTTTTTAGCTTATTTTACCCCATTATCAGAATATAATGAATGCGAATTAAATTTTCTCAAAACAGGTGAACAAATCTACAACAAGAAAGATGTTTTAAATGTCTGAGCAGCAGTGAGATCAAACCTCCACCTGCTCTCCCTGAGTGCTGCAGCTCTTTTCCCATGCTGCACCTTCACTTGACAAAGTCATTCATTGGTCATGCTTGTGTGCCATGTGAACACAAAAGATCAGGCCACGCTAACTTCATCAACCGAGTGAATTCAACTACCATAATGCGCCTCAAACAATGTCCTGTATCTCATAATTGAGTCCAGCACTTTCATCCTTTTTAATTAAACAGACACAAGTTGTAACACCTCAGCTGGGACTCTAAGCTTCTCTCTTCACTGTTGTCTTCATGCACCTGCAGGGCTTTACTTAGCCAGTAGATGATGGTTCGTGGTACATTGTTGGTAGGTTCAATGGCTGACAGCTCACTGCAGTGGGTTATACAAACTGTGTAGCCCCAGTTTAACGAGCAAACAGTGCTGAAAATCTCTCTGGCTGAGATTTTCCACTTGTTTTATTTCATCATGAGATGTTTGCTTTCCTTTTTTGACTTGTTTTTAAATGAACATACCGAGACTGACACTGTGTTATATTTTTTGACCACTTTCACAAAAAGAAAAGAGCAATTGTTTTTCTGAAAAGTGAAGATTTAATTTCCAGGCCCATAGTTGCCATGTATTTGTATTAATCACCAAGATAGCAATGTGTTCATTATGTCCGTGAGCAAGTCCTAAACACTCATGGCTATATTGTCGTTTTTTCACATCATGACATGTTTACATTGATCTCCAATGTTTTGAAGAGACAAAGGTATTGTCAGCAATGTATTTAATTATACATTAGCACACTGTGGTGAAAATGTAGGCGCTTAGCATACAGTGAGGATGAACAGCTAAGAAGGAGATTATCCTGCTGGACAAGTTTTAAATGTTTTATGTTTAGTGTCTTTTGAGTGACTTTGTATGAGAAGTGTCAAGTGTCTTTACAAGTATTGGATGTTGTGCTGAAATTTGACATAAACGTTAAAAATTATCATCAGGATAGACTGCTAAACCTTTTATGTGTTCCTTTCATCTTTGTCATACTGCTTGTATTAAAACAACTGACCAGATTTGGTATTTATAGTGTGTGCAGATTGTCAAGACAAAGTTAGCTGTTGGAGATTATTCACAGACAAAACACAGAGAGCTTGTTGTGGAATTCCAACAGCAGGTATAAAGAAGATAAAATTCTCCAGATCTTGAAAGTATCACTTCCAGCTGTTGTAAAACCCATCACAGCTGTCTACAGTTAAAACGATGTATTGTCTGATGCAAAGGTGGCTATAATAGTAGGCTGTGATTGTAGCCACAATACAGATAGCATCTCGTCTCTTATCTACCACAAAATCTCAACAGTACCAGGAAGGTGAAGTTGCAGGATGGTGAAGAATGTGGAGATTACATTTTTTCAGTGATTGACTTTCTTTGAGAAGGAATGAATATCTTTGTTTCACAGTCAAACTTGATTTACAGTAAATGTTTAGGAAACTTTCTCTCCTTCAGTAGCACAGTGAGATAGACAAACGTGTCGGTACAAAAGCTGAAGATGTTGGAAAGAAGCTAAGCTGTTTAGCTCAAACATTTAGCTCAGTACCTTAAGAATGCGAGGGCGTGTTTGGGTTTTGCAATGCTTTTTGAAATTTTGCAAGGACAAACCAAAGTGAAAATGAGACTAATTTCACATTATATGCAGAGTGCTGTTAAATTAAATGCTAATTATTTCAGCTGAGGTTTATGATGGCAAGTCTTGACCCTTTTCTGCAAACAGTAATAAGAAAGGCATGCACATACAGTACCTGGGTGTTTTTGAATTATCTCTCAGGCCTCTAAAACGATTTGTCCTTAACCACGTCAGACACATAGGTGCTATCTCACTGCTTTTGTTTCCTCAGTTTTACTGTATTGCAGGGTTCACAGGAAGAGGCCACAGTTTTGTATCAGCATTGTGAGAGAAAAATATTTTTTTAGAGATAAACCATTTTTTACACTCAGCAGAGGAAAAATAGCCGTGCGAACACACGTCTTGTGCAGCATGAAAATCCCCCCCACACATTCTCTCACGTTGGCCTGTCTGGGATAGAAGAATGCCGATTTGCTTGAGGTAAGGAGAAGCAATGGCCATTTAATTAACCTTTCCTGCCTCAATCTGCTCACAACAATTTTTCCTGTGACTCCCTTTAATAGTTTAATGACCTTGCTGTCAGTAAGACTGAGAAGGACCGAGTCAAGGTATGATTTAATTAAAAGAGTCCATATGTTTAAGACTGTACATTCCGAGGTGCAGAAACATTGGGGTTCCTGGGAGAGACAGAACTGACCTTGCTATTGAGTTTCCAAATGACAGCATGCAGCTCAGTGTAAATAATTAGACGAGAGAAGGGAAAGAAAAGTAGCCTTTGAATGAGGTGGCTGTATGTTTGTCTCTAGCAGTTTTTGTAATCAGTGTCCAGTAGTGCTAACTTTATCCACAATATGGTGCTAGTGTCCCTTCCTGAAAAGACACTGTTACAATTTGTAAAACCACAACATAAAAGAATGAATGCTGTCTTTATTTTTACAGTGTTTCAGCCAGGATTGTCAGGATGGTGTTAAATGGGTTCATTGGAACTTTGAGTTTGAGCTCTGAGTGCTCAGGATCTCTAGTTAAATGTGATTTTGATAATAATGTGACATATTTAAAGTTAAGCTGAGAAATTGGACTGTTGTTCCATGTCTGTTGCAGCTAGCTCTTGGTCACTGCTCGACTGTTAGCCAGCTATAACTTCACTGACTCATCATTTTGTTGGTTTTCTACAGCAGCAAAAACAAGCAATCATTGCTATTTTTTAAAACTATGCAGACCATGAAAAGTGGTATTTTTAAATATTTTATATTCATAGATTCTCTCTGTTTATGTGGACGATTGCCACTATTCATCTGTATTTTCTGTGTTTGTCTCTAAGAATGATGGGAACAAGTCTATATATGGACAATGAAAAGCTTCTGAAATCCACGGACCACCTTCTCAGACATTCATGACTGAGTCACGTCTTAAAATGTGTGACTGTCGTGTATGATTACATTTGACAAAAGGAAATAAAAAGAAATAACAAAAAAACCCCCATAAACCTTGTCAGAGTGTACAGACTGAAAATGGCTTTCAAAACAAATTAATGAGACAATGGCTGACAATTTCACAAAGAATATTGAAAAAAGAAATGTTGATACAGTTTATAAGCTTAACAGAGAGATCCAGCTGGAATTGTTGCTCTTGCTCTTGATTTAAGTGGGAGAATATTGATAATATGTGATGACAGGAAATTTTATGTTTTCATTGGATCATTGTACTTAAGTGTTAAACGCTTGCTTGAACTCTGTGCTGGTTTCTTTATACTACATAATTAGTGTAAATTGTTGCTATGAGCCCATTTTACCCTGTCTCATTTTTCTCTCCATGATAAGTTCACATTTCTCACACTGAGAAGCAGAAACATCCTGTCTGCCACAGTTAGTATTGATATAATGACCAAACAAAAAGGGAAATTGATGTAAAAAAGATCATTTTCATTTTCTGTCACCAAACACACAGAAAGTTCTTGAGGTGACACATTTTCCTTCAGACGGTGTGTTTCAGTCTGCCATTTCAGCTTCTTGGTCTTTTTTCATTTTGTGGTTCAAATGAGACGCTGCCTCTCCGTCCTTCCTTTCACAGTGGACTCTGCCGGCTCAGGAGGTGATGGAAGATCGCCATGGTCACCTGTGACAGCTCAGCTGACTGTCATACGCAGTACTGGTCCACTGATGAGAGTGAAATTACTTCATAATAGTAGGGGTGTTCCTGGGTTTATATAACGATATGATAATCCTCTTTTCACACAATGATGATAATGATCATTATTATGGCAGGGGAGTAGGGGGCGAGGAAACCGCTCGGAATGGAGACTTTGCTGCATAATCCTCCTGCCTTGAAAGGTTAAATACGGATTTGAATATTATGATCCCCCACTCTGAAAATGATAGTCGCGTATTTGAAGCAAAATGTGCCCATTGTGCACTTTACCTCGTGGAGCAGCACGAGTGGCACACTCCACCAAAGAAGACATGCTTGCGGTGCTGTATTTGCACAACTGCCAGCAGAAAGAAAGGCATTATGAAGAATGACTGGCTGGAAGAAATCCACTGTTGGAGGCATTGTTGTCGCATTTAGCTTTAATTGAGCCCGTGGAAGCCTAAAGGTTAGGAAAGCAGGCTTTGAACCAGAGTCGGTGGAG
>JAQNCA010000025.1:24748531-24767026 GCA_029783725.1 Acanthurus tractus
GGAGACTTTGCTGCATAATCCTCCTGCCTTGAAAGGTTAAATACGGATTTGAATACTATGATCCCCCACTCTGAAAATGATAGTTCCGTATTTGAAGCAAATGTGCTCATTGTGCACTTTACCTTGCGGAGCAGCATGAGTGGCACACTCCACCAAAGAAGACATGCTTGCAGTGCTATATTTGCACAAGTGAGAGTAAAAGAAAGCATTATGGAGAATGACTGACTCGAGAAATCCACTGTTAAAGGAGTTGTTGTTGTACTTAAGTTTAATTGGGGCTGTAGTAGCCTGAAGGTTAGCCAAGCTGGCTTTGGAGCCGAATCACTGAAGTGGAAAAAAAAAAAATGTGGGTAGGGAAGTGAATGTGTAATGCTTTCTGCTCACTTAATGTTTCCCCACAGTACCATCATGTTTCCCATAACCTCTCACTTAACCTGCTGCTGTAGTGGATTAGCTCTATTGCTAACAACAGAGGAGTGTGATGGTGACCGGTTCCAAGTGCAAATGTATGTGACAAGGTGTGCAGCTGTTACCTACCCAGTTACAGGCTTTTTACTCCTATGTGTATGTGCATAACTCTATGACGGTTAAAAAGACATACGTGTGTATCTATATATTAACATACAAATACAATTGATACTAAGAAAGATGCAGTCAAACATTTATTGATCATTTCTCATCAGTGTTACATTTTCATATTAATAACAGATCTCTTTCAATTAGTTGTAGTGTATTTTCAGCATTAAAGACTTTACTGAATGATCTCACAAATATTTCAGTAATATAAAAATTGTAATAATATGCCCTTGTTCCTCTGCAATGGCACATGACTACCTATCACTTTGATCTTAAAGGTGAATATAGAGTATAAAAATGAGTATAAAAACTTACTAAAGCATTGGGTTGAATATTCATGGTATTTAATTTTGGCAAATATTATAGATCCATGTTGAAACTGACAAGAAATGAGAGAAAAAGACACTACAGACCCCCATCTGCCCCTCTACTCTGTCTGGTATGAGGGGATGGAGAAGGGGGGTGGCAGGTTAACAGGGGGGGTGCATTTTGCTCATATCGCTAACATGAAGGACAGCGACCCCCCCCTCAAATCGCCTTCTGGCTGTATGTTCAAGACATTAAAATCTATGATGTGCTATGAAATAAATGCTAATGTCAGCATGCTAACATGTTCATGTTGACAGTCACAGTGCCTACAATTACAAATCTAACCAAGCAATGTCAGATAAGCAATGTTTAACACGCTTTTAAGCGCTAGTTTAAAGTCAGAAAGATCATCATCGTATGCAGGATTTGTTCTGGCAAATATCTTTGAAAATATCATGGCATTTTAATCTTATAGTTGTCATGATAGTTTAGTATAAATCAAAGTGGTGGATCAACAACTAATAGAAGAATATACAGACCAACTCTCTCAATCCTAGAGCCATCCTGCTATGATAAACTTTGTTGAAAAGGTGGCTCATAAGAGTCTAAAATTTGCTCCAACTTTAATTCCTTATACAGAAAACGGCTGTTATGGAGCAGCTGAATTGAAAGCCGTTGAGTACTCAAGATGCATTGAGGTAAATTCACACCTGTTCTGAGATCTGCCCACTTGTAATTGAATCACCCAGAACCATGTGTGTACATCATCTGTGATGTAGTGACATTAGTCTTTTCACTTCTAGCAAACAGTGCCAATGCTTTTTTAGGTATACATCAAGGTACTTTAATGTAACAACAATTCTTGCAGTTTTTTTTTTTACTTTACTTGCAAAAATCACAAGTCAATATTTGATTTAATTTAATTCCTCTGATGCTTGAATTTATTTTTGACAGTTAATAACAGACCATGAGGGATATTCTGGGTTCTGGCTGCAGTTGTTCGCGTTTGCATGATGCATAAATGTGTGCACGTGTTAGCCTATGCATGCTGTATGTGTGTATAATGTCAGACTAGTGTGTGCAGTACAGTGAGAGTGAGTGCAGTCGGGGCTGTGTAGTTTGTGCCAAATTTCAAACATGATTTACATTCTCAATGTAATGTATTAAAACGTTGACAGGGCAAAAGGGATTCACAAGATGCTGCATTAGAAACTCAATTTCTGTGATGAATTGCCTGAAGCCACTGAATTACAAACTGCTCCCTACCACCTTCCCCGACTCACCCCCCTCCCATGGCTCAGAAGTTTTTTTGTGCGTGTCAAAATCTTCTTAAACCTCTCTCTTAATCTGATCTGCTGAATGTGAGAGGGTGAAAGGATTTTCAGACTAAAAAGCATTCATTTTCCGTCTTGTTGTGCATTGCCTTTTCCAAGTGCTGGGTCAGTAATATTTAAAACTTGCTGCTTTGCTCTTCCTTCTCCCCGCCACCACTCCGCTTGTCTCGGGCTTATGGATGTCCTCTCCACACCTACTCTTTCGTCATTATGTGCCACTGGTGAAAAAAGCTGCCACCATACTAAACTAAGTGTAAGCATTATTAACTAAGTAGTATAGATTGATGGTGACAGGTATTTATATAGGGTACCAGCACCGGGTTACTGTATGTTCAGCCGTGATATTTATACCCTCCGTACATAGAGAGATTTTACTGGACTGCGTTCACTAAAATGATGCATAAAACTGTAGCTTGTAGTGATCGCCAGTTATTTGGTGCCAAGAGGAAATTTGCATATGGGAGTATGTAAAACAAAGTTTAATGAGGCACACATACAAGATGTTTTAGAGTACATTATGTGACAGTTGGGTATGTGTTGTAAAAGTTATAACGGTGCTAATAGCTCTGTAATTTTTTCCCACAAACCTAAATGATAACATTTCTTATACGTTTTATGAAAATGAGCTTCAACCCTTAAAATTATCTCTAGTATTTCTCATCATTAAAAAAAGTCCTTTTTTACTTTTAAGAAAATTTAAAAATATAAAACTACAGAAATGATGCTACTTTTTAAACTCTTTTAAAAATGTATGTATTTAGTAAAACCAAAGCTCTCACAGATGCTGTAGCCAACAGTAACACCTGCTCCTTGCACAGTCTGGTGTGTGTCACCGCTTCAACAATATTCATGTCAGACAACACGAGTATGTTTTTATATGCATGCAAATTTAGAGCAAGGACCTGCCTGTTAACAAGTCCCGTGTCTCCTTCCTCTTTATTGATGTGACAAGCATTCACATTAAGGCGACTGTTGCCCTTTTTTTAGAAAAACTGCCAAAGAAATGATAAACATTTTTACAATATCGACAGACAAAATAAGGATGATTCACCAGGTCACACCAAATATACATTAGTGAATTGGGGCTGGCAGCTACACGTTTTATTAAATCATGCTATTGCAATATTATAAATGGCTCTTTAATAATCTTGTCTCTGTCAGTGTGTTTTAATCTCAGCTCAATCTATCTGTTCACACTCTCATTTCCTACTTAACTGTGTTACTTTCTGTCCTTAAATAACCTACCCACACTGCAGTTCTTGATACCTCACAACACTCAGCAGTTCAAAATGTCACCAAGTTCACAGCCGATGTGTAATATATGAAAGTATTTACAATGTGTCTGATGCGTTCTCTGCCGATCCGTCTATAGTGCAGACACCTTAAGGCCATGAACGGTACCAACCCAGAAAAAACTAAATGTCTGCCTCCTGGATTTATTTTGGCATTGAGTGTGGTGCGTCAGAAATAGGATAATAAAAATATAAACATTGAATAGAGAGCTTGAAGATGAACACAATAAATAACTGGAGGAGTAAAGTACTTTTTTTCACTCGAGTGTCTGATTCATTGTTCTTTGGGTTCATGTTTTATATGGATGATGGTGCCGGCCTGCGTGATTGTGCCTCTCTTCATTGTTCTTGTTGATTTACAGCACCAGTACAATGGTGTAATAGGAGTTTGGCTTTGCTGCTTGAGAAGAGGTTTTGAGTAATGCAAGCAGAGTCTTTTGTTTGTGAGCTTGATTGCGAGGAGTGGGGAAGCCTTGGAGCTGTCATCCCAATAAAGAAAGCTCCTCTGTACAGCGTTAACACCAACATCCAATCAAAAGAGGGGGAAAAACAGATTTAGTTCACTGCTGTTTGCTTTTCACACAGAAAGGCCATGCATTAATGGAAATCCAAATATTCCAGCATTACCAGAGGATGATAATGTAAATTCAAGTTAATATTGGTACAATGTGTGTGTGACAGTTTGCCATAATGCGCTCTTCCTGGATTAGTCATTCATTAAACAGGTTTGCCATGCAAAGCCACTGTCAGATTTTTGTCAAGGAGGACAGAAAAAGAGAGAAAACAGTGCCAGCAGAAGCTCTTACAATTAAATTCTGCAGCCTGATTATGGTGACCAGTTTAATCTCAAGCATGTGAGTTCCTCTGTAGATTTGGAGCAACAATTCTTTGCAATAAAGGAACAGAGAGACAGGCGAAACAAAAGCCTGTATTAAAGCGCTCTGTTTGGTTTAAAAGAAGCTGGGAAGCATTGTCAGGAAAATTATGTTGTTTCACATTAGATGGTTTAGAATAACAACATCTATTTATACCTCTTTTTTACTCCTTCAATATGGTGCCTTTTTACTCTGCAGTGTTCCATAATATGAGATATGAGAAAAGGATCAAGTGCTTTTGTGTTCAGTGTGCAGAGATCTCGCAGAGATTTACAGCGTTTTGTCTTGCATATGCATTTATTGTGTTAAAATGTTTAGGAGTGTTTGCACATTTTAATATTCAATATAGTGCTCACATTTATCAAACTAGTTTTGTTCCTGTTGTGTCTCATGGTCACCATTTCCACTGGAAATTTTAACATAATTTGTTAATTTTGGTCATTTATGTACTTACTAAGACTCTATTTAAAGGAAAATATGGCCATTTATTTTCTCTTAGGTTTAGATAACTTGTCTTCTTGATGACTGAGAAATTCCTGGTGAAAGTCATTGATTTTAACATGCAAGAAATATTTCTTAAAATGCAACATGAAGGACTAGTTCAAGTTATTAATTACATCCCTATTTATCATACTGCTCTTTTTATTTCAGAAGTTATCAGTAAAAATAACAGCAAAATGTAATCTCATTACACCTTGCAGTGACTGTGCCCAGAGTTGGAATTTTAAATAGTTCTTGTTCAAACATTATATTATTGCTTTGTCCTTTGCCTTTTCTCATATTTTTGATGTCTATATTTATTTATATTTTTTCATATCTAAATATTTTGAGCTAATTTATATTTCCTACAACTGTCATCAGAAAATGAAGCTTCGCAGTGAAAAGTATCAAACATGTGCAGTGGTATAATCTGTGTTTACACTCACACAGTCAGCTCAGTGTGCTCTCTGTCTGCTCAGCTCCCTCTAGAGTCGGCCGAGTATGTGGGCTCAAAGCTGTGAGCTTCCCAAGAACACAAATTGTTATACAAAGCATGGTCAGCGTAATCTGCAAACTGTCACACGAGCTTGAATCCAAAAACATTTAAATCAAATATTTTAATCCAAACCAGATAACACGTCTGATTTTAGGCTCTTTATCAGAGTGGTGAATACACAGCAGCATGGCAGACACACAAACACACACAGAAACGCACACAAACAGTTACTTGAAGGATACATATCACAGATATAAAATAAAGATCAACACCGCTGACATGTGCCATTGTGATACAAAATGTAGTTTGGGCTTATTTCAGTGATAATAAATGACACACACACACACACACACACAACCATTTAACTGCTTTAAATATTACAAGAAATGAGTTGTTATATCACCTGATGTGACAAGAGCCCAGAAAATGAATACATTTCTGTTATCCAATGACTGTGGGTTGTTTGGCTCAGGGTTCACATATGTTTTATTTTAACTATTGTTGACACATAGTGGGAAATTTCATCTCGTCCAAGAAACCAGAAGATGTGTCTCTTCTGATAATTGCAGCCTAAAAACCTAAACTTGTTTTCAGCAGACCTGGACGATATGGACTCATTCAAACATCATGATATTTTGGACAAGTTGTAAACCCAACAACTTATCTATTATCCTTAACCAGCAAATGCAAAGCAATTTTAGCATTCCTACAGTGTTTTCTGCGCCTGATTTTTTTTAACTTTTGTTTTCCTTGTTTCGTTCTTTCCTTGAAAATATCTGACTCATTATAATGGGAACCTGCAGACTGAACCAAACCAACGAGGCTGCAGGTGGTAAAACAATGAAATGCCAAAGACTTCACACTGAAGGGAATTACACCACTTTCATATTTTGCATTTTCATCCAACTATTAATTTAAAATATTGCAAACAGCAGCTTTAAGTAAAATTTTGGATGAAGGTCTAACTGTTTCTTGTATGTTTACACAGTAGTAGTAAATTTTTACTCAAAGGATCTGTGCATTTTCTTGCTATACTGTAATATAGGATTTCTTATTTCCTTTGACTTTTTTTTAAGTTAATCATTAAATATTTGAAAATCAGAAAAAAGAGACTACTTTTGCCTTAGTCAAATCGTTATTATGTCTTGCCAGGTTCACACATTTTTTCCTCTACGTTTTTTCAAGGATTTTCTGTCCAGTACAGCTACTTCATCTTTCATCTGGAGAAAAATAGGGAGCTTCAATGTGCCTATTTGGATAAAAAAAGGCAGACAGTAACATAAGTTTGTCTGACTGCTTTTGTCGTCATCGCCTTCAGGACACACAAGCATCATAAATACTCCATACATCCTTTCATACAATTCTGGCTTCAGGCGTGCGCTGTTTGTCACTCTTTTGAATTGATAAAAAAAGATTGGTCTCTGGAGAATGTGTTGTTACTGTCATAAAGGGAAGGCCATGTCCACATTATTATTTTTCTCATTGCGGGCAGCAGTGTGTGGCTTTTCAGAGCACTTTAATCTGCTCTCCAGCCGGACACGTGGGACTTGGCCTTGCCCCCTTGTCACCCCCAGCAGACTTGGCGGTGGTAAATATCAGATGGGGCCTCTGCCGCTGCAAAGGAACGATACAATCAGCATTCAGAACAATACACGACATAATGTGAGTTTTTCAACTGGTGGTTACGGCCCAGAAGTGGGTTGAAGGACTGTTGTGACCAACAGATGTGACTGCTGAACCAAAATAAAAAAAAATCCTGCCTTTTATATCCCAATAGAAACCAGAATGTAAATCTGCTTTACTGGAGATTTTGGGATTTTTGTGGAGTTCTTTCACACAGACATATTTTTGGAGGTAAATTATTTTTCATCTGAGTCGTCTGGCTTTCCAGTTATAGGGATGTTTTTTCCTTCCTTAAAATTGCGGCTGCAGGAAACTTCCTGGACTTTGAATCAAACTGATCCTTTTTTCAGAGTGCTTGAATATCAAATCGCAACATCACAACTTTACTCAACTCCATTGTGACTCATTTAACCCAACTGCAGATTAAGGTGCTGTGGGGCACATTTTTTCAGTATATTTCACATCAAGGAAATTCTCACAAAATGCCCATTGCTGTTAATTCTAAAAAAATGTTATCAGGTTCTAATAATTTTTTACACATATTTTTTTGCTTTTTGGCAATCCAAGTGAACTTTTTAAGTGACTTCAATTGCATCCCATGTATGACATAACTGCAGTAATGAGCAGTAACAATTAATCAGTTTTTTTAGGACATAACTTGATTGTCAACAATTTCAATAATCAAGTGAATGTTTAAGTCTCAATATTTACCAATTCAGTGTTTTAAAGCAAAAAAAATGTGACATGCACAATAATGTTATATATTTTACTGTCTAGTGTACTTGCACTATTTTCTTTTAGATTTGGACTCCAGGAAGACTAGCTATGCTTTAGAAATCCAAGTAAATAAACAAATAAACAAACTAGAAAGAGAGGAAGATATACAAACGTGAGAAAGCATTTCCTGAATAAAACTTAATACATCATCTCGTCTGTGTGCATGCTTTCTATCTGAGTCAGTCAAAGAGATTTTCATCTTTTTCTCAAGTTTTTAACCATGAATTCAACAACTCCCATCATCCCTCACTGATTCAAGAGATTATCAAACTACATCTTTTATTATTATTTTAATTCAGAGATAAAATTTTATATTGTGTGCTTAAATGCAGTAATTTGCAGCTTTCCTCAGTTCTAATTTATTGTAAGCTGATAACCTTTGTGTTTTCATTAATGAGTCAAAAAGACAGATTGATAAATAAATGAATAAGACATGTAATAGTCACTTACTGCTCTACTGCATTGCATGTGTTCGTATAACCGCACATGAAATCTAGAAAAAAAACAGTTTACATTGGTACAGAAACATTTATAAAGTGACAAAAAGCTAAAAAGCCGAAGAAATGCAGCTGAATAATTGTTTACCTTCATACTGACTGACACTTATTGTTATTCCTATTTGAGCACCGTTTTGTTATTAATCAGTCAGGTCATGTGGCGAGTGCTGTCACCGCTGAAATAGCTTTAATATGGACTGCCCCTCTGGGACAAACTTGATCATTAACTCTAATGCCGTTTTCTGCCACAGAAACCCTCCTCCCTCCCTTTTCACCCCCTTCATTGATTCCAAAATCAAGAGGCAAACGACTCCCAAGACATTTAAGCTCACTCAATTCTCCCTCCATGGAAACTAAAGGGCTGGATCAAGTCTTTTGTCTGAACTCTGACCTGCTCTTCCTCTGCACACAGTCTGAGGACTCGGTACTTACTTCACCCAGACTGACAGTCCTAAACAATTTGTGCCTTGTTAAGAGTAGATGGTCACATCATTTAGGGAGGTGAGGAGGGGGAGGAGGGGTGAAGAGCATTTAGAGAGGGAGAGAGGCAAAAAGGCTGTGATGAAGACGAGGGGAGGACAGGTCAGATGGCGAGCTACGTCTTTAACATAGCTGCTATTGATTTTAGATTCTCACCCCATAGGAGAGAAATTACGTCAGATGGACAGTGTGAAAGGTTAGCACCTCTGTCTGGGTTTATGTGTGTGTGTGTGTGTGTTGGGATGGTGATGCTAACAGCAACAGACTGGATGCATCAGTTACAGACAAAACTTGTGAATTTGCCTCAAATGAAATCTGTTATAGGAAGCTAAGAGTAAGCATATACTGTATCTGCTGCTCTTCAGATGATGTCTTTTCTGGTTAATTTTTTCAAAAATAATTACAAATTACAAACGAAATGTAAACGTTTAATAATATATATGCCTTTAAAGGCCCCCTGTATCAGTGTCTCTCGGGGTGTGGAAATACTTAGTGCCAAGTAAAAGTGTCCAGAGACCTGCTGGTTATTTGTTTTGATAGGGCTCAAATTTTAATCACATTAGCATGGTCAAGAATTAAACAAGGACCAGTGTTGCCTGAATGTGTATGTTAAGTTTAAGATGACTGCTGAGGTCACAGGACGACCTGTTGCTCTGACTTCTTATCTGTTTATCTGATGAATTTAACATATGGACATGTGACAGAAACCTCGATGAGCTAAATGAGCACAGTTTTTACTGTGGTGATATTGCTAATAACTCAGTAGGTGTTAAAAAGACATGAATAAAAACTACCGTAATTTCCGGAACATAAGCCGCTACTTTTTCCATACACTTTGAACCTGTGACTAACAATGATGCAGCTAATTTATGGATGAAAATAAACAAGACAGTGTGTGACGAAGTAATTCTGAGGCATCTCAATTTCGACACTGAAGTAGACAACTTTAGTAGTTTTCTTTTAAATTTAGTGGTGTGGCTTATATTCAGGTGCGCTCAATAGTCAGAGAATAACAGTAACGTCAAATTAATGTTCATGCAACATAAGAAGGCTAACCTAACTAGTGATGTGAACATAAACTGAACAGAAAATGTTGAATTTTGGAAAAGACATTAATTGTACAAATGCCACAGCCGGTAACTTCCCCAGAAACTTGAAACTGTGACAACAAATATGTCAAAAATAAGCAAAATACGCTGCAGTGCACTCAACAAGTGAAAAGAATTTGAATTTAAAATTTTGACTTCAAACCTGACAGACAACTGAGTCTGTGGTTTCAGTGATCTTCTTCAGTACATCTGTGCAGACTGTTCCTGTTTGACTGGATTGCTGTCAGGACTCATGTTAATTCCAGCGTAAACAAGGCAAACATGTGTTGGGCCATGCATACTTTATAAAGGTTTAGGAAAGGCCATATTATACTAGCATTCTCTGTAAGGATGTAATGCACTTGTCAGAGAGATTTTTCTCTAAACTGAAAGCATCAATATGGTTCTTTTCATGGACATAAGGAAACTGATCTCTCTGCTGTTGCACGTTATTAGATTTTAATCTAGCTGCCTTTTGGGCAAATCAGCCCAGAGTGAAACAATGAGAAGGCAGTTAATTAAAATACATATTGTGTTCAGTCAAATACAAAAAGCATGTTGAAATGCTTACATTTCATTAACTACCAATTCAGCATTGTATACTTAAGAGGTCAGAGAGAAATGCCTGTACAAGGACCAACAATATATAGTGTCGTAAATAAAGCATGAAAACCCTCTTTGAAAAAAAAGCCCACTAATTTCTGTTGAAGTAAGCAATAAGGCATTGAAAATGATGCATTTAAGAGAAGAAATATTACCATTTAAAATGGACTCAGCTGTTGTCTGTTAATTAGATGTCCTTGAGAGATAGGGGTTGCCTTCAAAAGCTACAATAGATCTTTTCATTATTTTCTATGGCTTTGCTATTTAGGCCTTCCCTTCCAGACTGTTCAAGGCAACCACTAGCCCATCTTTGGACATTTTTTTTCATCATTTTTATATCATCTAGAGTCACTGTTATCCTTATCTAGATATTTCAATTACATGGCCTCTTTGCCACAATGTCATTGATTGAATCACTGGTTTGCACAGTATTATTGGTCCACTGTGAATAAGTAATGGTTTTGCAGACCACAAAAGCCACCACTCATGTGTCTGTACAATATGTGGTCCACTCAATGGAGGAGCTGCAGCCTAATCACGGATTCTCTCAGTGCTTATCAAAAAGCTCTGACATGAATATTATTTCAGATAATATAATGTAAGTTTATTTACCATTCGTATTCTTCGTCCGTGTCGTTCCTGTATGCTTCTACTGAACCCACACAGCTACAGTTCATACAGCAAGAAGATTCCTTTTATTGTGACAAAGAGGGGTCAAGGAATACTGAAATACTGGCAATCTTAACTCGAGTAAAAGTAGCAATAATTGAAAAAAAATACTTTCTTACAAATTAAAGCCAAATGTAAAATTTTGTATTTGTAAACCATTATTAGTTTTTATATTTATATCTCTGATATTAACCTTGCTATTTACTTTACAGGACTGTATTGAGCCAGTGCAAACTAAAGATGAACCTCTTAAGCTTTTTTACCTAAAACGGTATTAAGCAGATGAACCAGGACAGAAATTAAAAGGATCACAAGTACTAAAATGTTATCAAAACACTATACTTAATACTTGTTATGCTATCTTATCTTATATATTTTATTATCATTATTATCGCATTTAAAATATGTATGTATATACAGATAAAGCGATGCATCTATATACTTTTGGTAAGATTCATCAATAGAAACTAGTCTTTTATGTACTGATCTTATATTTTTATGCACAATCTGCAAAGTAACATTTGTTCTCGGATAAAATTCTTCAATAGGAAGTTCATTAGAAAACTCATTTAAAGGTTCAGTGTGTAGAATTTAGTGGCATCTAGTGGTGAGGTTACAGATTGCAACCAACTGTATTTGGTTTGTCCTTTCTTGGCTTCTGTAGAAACATGGCTGACTCCAAGGAATAGGACCTGCTCATTTTGTAGAAAAGAGCCATTTTTTAAGGTAAATAAAACAAACAGTTGCAGCAAACAACATTAGAAATAATCTCAGAGTGACATCTGATGTAAGTCATTTACCACAAGAAAACCTTCTTTAGTCAAAAAAACAAATCCTAAGTTGGGATGATAGTGTTATGAGTTGCCACTGCTATTCTGCAGTCACAGTCTGATATTCACAATGACATCTTTATTAATGTAAAAACACCTATAAATCTCATAATTCCACAGTTTCAGATCTTTAGGGGGGCTGTTTTGTCAGGTGCATCATGAAACCAACTCTGTAATGTCGGAGTGAGAGGGGAGACTTGACGCAGCAGTCTGCTGTGCATTAGAGGTTTCCCTTCCCTGAATCAGTAGTGCACAGAGCAGGTTAACAGTCCTGCGCCCAGGGAGATGAAAAAGCATAAATTAAAGCGCTCCCTCAAGGAGAAGAGGGGGTGCTGGGTTACCAAGGCATTATCAGCACCGGGTGCGAGGCACACAGAGCTCAGTTTCATCCTCATGTTCTTTGTTAACACAAAGGGGGTCACCTCCATATGAAAGAAAATATAATAACACAGAGACCCTCACACAATGGCAGACTGCTGACAAATTCTCACCTAATTCTGCCCTTATATTCACCGTTCCAAACTCTTTCAGGGCGAAGCATCAAGGCGATGGTGATACAAAAAAAAAAGAAAAAGAAAAAGGCTGCGTTGAATACAATGTGTTTGCTGATGAAAAATATAGCAGTGAAATAAAACAGGCACGCACATGCTCACTTGAGAAATGTTTTAATTATATACAAAAGAATGTAGCTAATAAAGGAGGGAATTAAGGCAAATGCTCTGAGCGATTGCGGGAATTTGGCCAAAAGGAAATGAGTTGCCTCACAACCTCTCTATCCCTCCCTCTCTTTCAGCCTCTCTCTCTCTCTCTCTCCCTCTCCCTCTCTCTCTCTCTCCCTCTCTCTCCCTGCCATTAAAAGCCTGCAACTTCAAGCAGTTTTTTAATCAGCTAAAAAACATATGTGGCTTTGCAGCTAAGACAGCTTGCCCAGGCGCTGATAAATGCCTATCACTAATTTGCATACGGTAGAAGCTACCCTTTAATCAGAACCTCTAATCCCTGACGGTATTAATGATTTTTTTTTTCTCCTCGTATAGTATCATGTTTGCTAATTCCAAAGTGATCAGCTTCTTGTATGCGTCTCTTTTTTTGTGCTGGCATAATGGCCGAGTTGAGAACTTCTGTTATCCTACTTTGGCACATAATTAGGACTACAAAGGGGGACAAATCGCGCTGAATGGGACTCACAAAGAAGAGCTCCTTTTTTCAACCCCTTCTTTTCTGCTGAGCTCTCGTTAACAGTTGTGTCACTTCATATATAGCCGCAGAAATGGGGAGAATTTGATGCCAAATCTTGAGTACACGACAGCGCTTAAGAGTTCTGCCCAGGCACAGAGAAAAATCTCAAAATTTACCATGTAATTAAAATGTCTATCACCCCTCGGCTGGTTTAGGGGTTGCATTTTCTCCTTAAAGTGGCACTCTAGGCTATAAAACATTCCTCTTAATTTCTTCTCTAAGCACCTTGCAGAGAACTTGTATTTGACCTTATTTTATGTTTTCATAGAAATAAAATCCACGTAGATAAAAGAAAAAAGACCAAAGTTTCTGAGATGTTGAACAAAACCAGTGTGAAGATTATTGCAATACTGATAGGGCAAAAGTTAGTTAAATATTTCTGATATTTTCTAAAAAATAAATGGCTCAAAAGGAAGGATGGCCTGCAGTTTTGGGTCATAATACTTTATGTGTAAAAACCGGATTAAAACTGAAAGGGAGAAAGAAACAGAATGTCAACTAGGTACACACGACAGCTGATTTATACAATTCATTTGGGCCATTACTTTTCATTAAAGATCAAATGAAATGGGTACTTACTTACTAAGAGGCCTTTGGGGAGCTGAATTGCAGAGAAGAAAGAAGATTAAACTTTACATTCAGCCCCAAATTTAATTCAGAAGTAATCAATCGCATAATGGGCCAGCAACTGTAGCCGGGGTGATTGAAATGAAATTACCATATTTTTAATCTTAATTTTCCACACTGTTTATCTGACACTGTCAATATAAAATACAAACAGATAATGAAATAGCATTATATTGACACTACAATCATCTCTCGAGCAGCCCTCTGTGATTAAACCGCTGGAATGTTTGATTACATTTTGTTGGCTGACATTACAAATGACACGGATGCTTCGCCGAGACTTGCTGCCGGCTGGAAAATGAGCCTATCCATCAAGGACTCCTGGCAGCTTCTCCCTTCCAGTCGATGGCTACTGCCAACGGTCTGGGCACCCTTCTGTCAAGCCGTTTAGCACCCTAGAAGAGGGAGGAGGGGGGGCGGTGGCTGTTAGAGGGTGGAAGGAGGTTGAAAAAGATGGGGGGGGGGACAAGGGGGTGAGACGAGTGATTCACGGCTCCCTTGCTCTGCTAATGATACAAAAGCAAAGGAGTCACAGAGTGGGAGAGAGAAAAATGTCCCAGGCAACATATCGCCCATGCAGGTGTCTGTTGGCGTACCATAAAGGAACCATAAAGCCCTCACAATGCAAGGCCCACAGTCTGCAAATCAACAGCTCAGCTGCTGCCCTGGATTAGCACTGCACTGCAGCCATCAAGCTCCATCCGCTGCTTTACCTAACGCCATGACTAGCCTAATTACTTTTTAAGGGGCTCATCAATTTGCTCTTTGGAAATGGGGTAGAAAACTTCGACAGCAACAGGAGTAATGTGAATATTTTCTGCAGTTCACACATGAGCCAATCAGGTTTTTATTTGTAATACAACTGTGATGCTGAAAAAGTTAGGATGCAACATAAATAGAACAGAGTGTGATTGCTATTTTATTGAGTTTGCTAAAGCTTTTTTGACATAAAACAAATGCAACATATTAAATGGTTGACTTCATTTACTTCAATAATCTTTGTAAATTTATGTTTTCTCTCAATTTTAAGTAAATTCCAACAGGGGCAGCAATCCGTGGAGAAGTTGTTGAACACTCCAGAAACACCTGTTTGGATTGTTCCACAGGTAAACAGGTTAATTTAAAACAGGTGATAGGATCATGACTGGGCCAAAAGAAGTGTCCATTGAAGGCTCAGTCATTCACAAGGGATGAGGCGAGCTTTACCACTTTGTAAACACGTTATTGTGTAAAGGACGTCACTACAGGAACGCTATGTGAAACTGTGGTTGTTTTCAGAGTTGTCCACACTGCAAGTTTATTTAATAATAATATTTAGAATTAAAGTGTCCTTAAGCTCTTTTATTGATTAGTTTATGTAAGTAATGTTATCATTTTAAATGGGGTTGTATTGATTTACCAAATCCACAGTCAGGTACCTTAAATTTTGAGTCATGTTTTACTGTTTTTGTACTTTTGGGGACAAAATAGACGGTAAGCAGCTGTTCTGACTTGTTAGTTTGAGTAAAAAGAGATGAAGCTGGGAAGCAGCAGTGTTGAATTGGTGGGCTGGAAGGGTAGCTATTGGGGATCATGGGTGCTTGTATCATAATTTTGGTCTTAGTTTCCGAATCATTACACATCTGATCTTCCTAATTTTGTTAAAATGTTATAGCTTCAAACACAGACTGACAGTGTCTCCAAAATATGAAGTATTTGCACACCTTACCTGTATATTTGCTTAATTAAATGCTTTCATTAGACAGTGACTATGCTCTCTGCCAAATTACTAATAATTGTAACAGTTGTAAAACACTGCTCTGACCTTGAAAATATTCTCAATTAATTACCGTCCCTAACATTTACACAATGGGCCTGTGTGGAAAAATGAACATTACCACATTATCAGTGCAACAGTTCAACACATTGGATTAAAACCAGAATGTGAATGCAGTCATGCATGTAACTCATGGCAACTCATGACAGTGTACACAATAATGTTCAGCCCATGCATGGATATGGACAATCACAACAGAAAAAAGGTTATTTTAAGATTAATGGAATGCATGATTAGCAAAGCATATACATTTTCTTTACGCTTCCTGCAACTCCTGATTAGGTTGATGCTATACAATAAGAAATAAAAAATTTAGAAAGCAAACAGATGCGTTTTGGTCTCACTGGTTGCTTCTTGGTGGAAGGCTGGAGGATTAATTTCACATTTATGAAGCTCTGTCTACTCAAAATTAAGAAATAAGACAAAAGTAGTTGGTTTAATGACTTTTTTTCATAAATTAATCAATTACTTGCATTTATTAATCAACTATTGACATTTTGTTTGTAGATTCAATAGAAATAGTTACTGAATCATTTTGTGTGCAGATCATTAAATTATTGATCTTAAATGCTATAAATCAATCAGATGATAATTGTTTAATTATGAAGAAGTTTTTTCTCAATTACAGCACATGAACTCTGTCATTAGGTCTGTTTTATCCAGGATTATTTCACAATAGAGCAAAAGAATATTTAACAGATTCTCATTGTTATCCTGAAGATAATCTTTAAAATATGGCTGAATATTTGCTTCCATCCTAAACACGGGTCAGTAAATCTTCTGTGTTGTGCAGCCTTCACACATCTGCACAGATGTACAGCGAACCTTTAATCCATCCAACCACCTGTTGAGGTGTTGCAGCATTTTCACTGCCGCTGAAGTGGCAACCTCAGTCAGTGTTCTTAACCCTGCTGGAGGAGGAAATGAACAGTGTCAGCCTTTGAAAAGTCAACGCAATGATTCATTTGCACTGAGGCCTTACAGTGTAAACAGAAAGTGAACTGACACTGAAACCAGCCGTTTTTCAATGACAACTTAAAGTTAGATGGAGACAGTAAAAACGAAGGGAGGCAGCTGCTGATGGATGGAGGAGCTGTATGACGGAGGGGTATGTTACCATGGCTGCACTCTTCAAAAGAATGGACCTTGAGCATTAAATGAGGCTCGTATCAGCTCAGGCTAAATAGTCTGCCATCGATACGACTGCTACTACTGTCACTGCCACCAACATCACTGCTGCTGAGAGAGGAATGTGAGGTCAACACTACTGAAATCCTGTCAGGAGAAACATGTTTTTAAATTTTTTTAAAATGTCTGAGGCTGTTCTGATTTCTTGGATTCAAAATATACTCAATATTAATTTCCAGGAAACAGTTCAAATGCCATTTGAAGATCATCAAGCATCTGTACCCTGATGTACTTTAAACAGGATGGGCAGCCAAGTCATGATGTTTGGAAGAATTTGATTGAAACACTGAGAAGTGGGAAAATCAAAACAAAATGCAGAATTAGTGGGACTTAAAGTTAGATGTAAGCATCCTTTCAGCTGTAGCGGACTCCATGTGCTCCATGTACATTAGCTGCTGAAGAGGTCTACTGTAAAATGCCTTAGACATAACCTGGAGCTGTCACAGACGCCTCTTTCTTTCCTTAAAGTGAGTAAATTCCAAGCTGTAAACACAAACAAGCAGAAACAAAACAAGGTTTTCATGTGGCAAGCACAAGAAAAACTCAGACATACCAAGATGTTCTGTTTTTACAAGAAGTAAATAATGGCTTGGTTTTGATATAAGAATACAAGACATGGTTTATTTTTTCTGTATTTTTGGTAAATATTGGTAAAGTGCACATTACGACTGGGGATGTGTTTTAAAGGGGTTAAAAAGGCATTTTTGATTTAGTATCGACTATAAAATGAATGTTATTTGCACTCTAGTGCCCATCGTACAATTGTACACATCAGTTCTACAAGCAAACTGATTCTGAAAATAACCTTTTTTACTATAATTAAATGTCTGTTCTGGGGTTAATCTGACATCAAAGGCTGTTAAAGCAGATGTGCTGCAATCAAAGCTGTATCAACAATTTGTTATCATTAATCCGAACACACATTGAACATAAAATGGAACTAAATTGAGTCACTGCAGTGCTCTCTTGTTTCACAGGATTCCTAAAGAATAAGCCACAGTGACACTGTTTTGGGAGCAAAGGATTGTTGTATTTGTGGAATCAGTAGTATCAGCAGTCCTGAAGGTCACGCTGATAAGACCTAGGATTTCCACCTCAGAATTGCATTGTGCTTCGACCTTCAGGCCCCCTGAAGTCGATCAAACCGGCATAACGGCTGCTCCACCACAGGACAGCCAAGTTCAGAGGGATATGGAATAACTGTGGATCAGTGCTTAGCCGGGACCTGGTGAGGCAGAACCTGCCAACACGCTGGAATTATTCAGGTCGCAAAAAACCTGCAAACTAGACTCGCTTTCCATGCAACTTTCCACAGTTAACCTGTTATATGATGTCTCATTATTGTACATCCTTCCAGTCAGGCATGGCCTTAGTGAGGTGGCACTTCCACCTATTTAGAATTCACTAGTACTATACAAGTGCTAATGCTAAATGGCTTATAATACAATTTAATGCAGTTGTATGAAGGCTATTATTAATTGTATTGGAATGCCCATGAGGAAAGAATTTTAAAAGAAAACGCCAAAAGAAAAACAAAGATTTCTCCTCATAGCAGGAAGCAGGAGCTGTTTTTGACTGTAATGATATTTTAGACAGTTTGCTGTGACGCATCAAATGACTATGCCAGTTTGTTTAAAACTAATTGATTTACTTTAGGTAGTGTGTTTGTATTGTAAGATCATCATCATCATACCTC
>JAQNCA010000025.1:24776718-24794499 GCA_029783725.1 Acanthurus tractus
TGTTGTAACTTGAAAATCTCTTTTATTGCAAAAATAAATCAATTTTAATCCTATTACCGGCATTTATCACCTAGCCCACAAACGGTGGAAATTAAGTAAAAAAAAAAAAAAAAAAAAAGAAGAAGAAAAAAAAACTGAGATGTCAAAGCGGGAAGGAGAGAGCGAGCGAGAGAAAGGGAGAGAGAGAGCGAGTCACCCTTCATTCACTTTCAAACACAGTTTTGATAATTTACTTCTGTAGAAGAAGAAGAAGGAGAAGAAGAAGAAGGGTGGCGGGGGGGAGGATGGGGGGGAGGGGAGTGAGCTTCAGTTACTAGGAAATGCGTGTGTGCGTGGTTGTGTGTGTGTGTTTATGTGCATGTGTGTGTGTGTGCTTGTATGCCTGTGGAGAGGGGGGGGGTCCAGGGCTACTGATGTATTCGCACATAATGCTTGGATCAGACCCTGCTGCTGTAAGCAAGATGTTTGAGGCACAAAACATCATTTTTGAAAAATGTTCACACCGCTTAGCAATCCTCTTCCTGGAGCGCCCTGACATCTGGCCTTTCTCCTTCTCCCCTTCTCCCTCTTCCAGTCCATCCTCTTTGCTTCTCAGTTGGTTTTTTTGGGGCGAGGCGGGGGGGTTGAAGGCCGATACTGGAGCACAGTGCAGGAAAATTATCAGTCCAGTCGCTGTGTAGGTGCTTTACTAATCTTGTCATGTTAAAGAAAAGTCGTTTTCCAGATAAAAAATGGTCATTTCAGCTTTGAATTAAAGCGATTGATTTTCTAAGTGGTGTTTTCTGAGTTATTCGGGGTATTTTTGTGTCTGCTCTCGTTCTTTTCCTCCCTCATAGATGAATGATATTATCTAAGGTTTGCACCTTACTGTTATTTACATTATAAATAATCTGTTAAAAGAGTAAACACATGATTTTTAAAGCCGGAGATGATGTCTTCAGAACTCCTCTTTTGCCTGATCAGCAGACTAAAACCTCAAGAATTCACCTGCGTTATCATCAAAAATAGAGAAAAACAGCAGACATTTACATTTAACAAGCTAAAATTGGAGAATTTGACATTTTTGCTCCAAAAATGATATAAATGAATATCGAGTTATCAAGTAATTGTCGGTTAATTGCAATTCATTGATTATTTGAGCAATTATAAGCTGATTTAAAGGCAATCAGGTGATATTATTATTTCAAAGCAAAAACCACAACAGTTTACATGGTTAGTTAAATTGAACAGTTGATCAACAGACTATTAATTAGCAACTATCTTGATTAGGTAATGATTAATTTAATTGGGGAAATGACCAAACATTTTTTCATTCCAGTTTCATAGATGTGAATATTTTTGGTTTTTATTTAATGTTTTATGACGGTGAAGCGAATATTTCTGGATTTTGACTCTTGGTTCAAGAAAAGCTTTTCAAAACGTTAACACAGACTCTGTGTTTTGGTTTTATCCTGATATTCAAAAACGAGTTACCAAGAAAAAAAATATTTGATGTTAGCCGATACATACCAAACATACTAAACTTCAACTGTTTTTGTCATAAATGATAGTGAGCATGTGCTTTTCATGCACAAAAACAAAGTCATCAGAGGTTTTGGTCAAACTATGATGAGCTTTTTATGACATTTCACTGACAAAACATTTAGCTTATTAATCGATAAAATTCTACTCAACTTCCCCTTTCAGCTGAATGTCAACAGCACAGAAGCTGTGAGTTTCTCTCCAGTCTTCTCCAAGTGTGAATATATTTAGTGCAAATAAAACTCTCACAAAACAAAACACAGTGCCATTAAAAATCGCATTTCTCCAATGAACACACCAAAACCCTAGATTAGGCCTAATCACTGTCACCAGGAAGCAGAATCAGACCCTCTCACTGGCGGATTAAGTCTTCTGTTGTTGTTGTCCTTATTGTTATTGCTGAGAAATAATTACAGCTGAATCTCATCAAAGCCAATTCAACTCTTGGCAGGACTCTGCTCTGCTTTCTTTTCTTTTCTTTTTTTCCTCTTTCAGCGAGGAACCTGAGTTTCCCCCTGCATGAAAGTGAAGATTAAAGTAGTTTAACACTGGCGGTGAACTGAGGGGAAACTGAGGCGACGTCGATGGGCTGCAGGAAAAGTCTCACTGCTTTCAAATGCTCTTGTTCCTAAGAATGACAAAAAAAATGCATCTTGCTGACATGAGTTTTCACCTTGACTTGACTGACTTTGTATGAATTTATTTCCTGCGCCGCGTGAAAGCAAGTGACCCCATTCCAGCCTGGCCCATTCTGTATTCTTATAATAAATTAGATGGCGATGCAGGGGCTTTAACATGTAAAATAGTGGTGACATGCTAAATAATGAGGCAGGCCGGAATTATGTAGTGCTGGCGTGCAGGCTCTGGGGTATTCCCAGGCCTCGGAGTAGCCCGGGCCTCCTTCTCCATGTCTGCTGCTCTGAGGGCTGAGCGTGGGGGTTGTGTGTGGGGGGGTTTGAATATGAAAATGGAATTAATGTACCAACGCCCAAAGGTAGATTACACTGTGGCAGCCCTTTTGGCCATGCTTTCCTCTGTTTGGGGCTAACAACAAAAAGAAAAACGCTTTATTCATCATGGAAATTGGTGTTTTTATTACTCCCTGGTGGAATTTGAGATGTATTATGCAGCTCCTTTTTTTTGATACAGTAGGTCATTTCAATACAGTGCATTGGGGTGTAATGTCTCCATCATCTTGTGCATGTTTGGGCAGTTGGTGGTTGTGTTTTTTGGAAGTGATGCACATCCAGCAGTGAGTGATGACGGTGATAAAGATGCAGAGCGGCGCGAGCGCTGTGAAATCCGGGCAGAATGTAATCATCGCACAATGACTTTGTCACTTGGAGAACAGCAGCAGTTTGACTGTTATCATTGTTACTTTTGAATCCAGAGTATATTTCGTGTCAGAGTGTTGTGGCAACCTTGAAGCTCTATGGTAAACTACTGTTTTATTGCTATTGTCACAGCAAGAGACAGATTTCCCAGGTTTAATACAGGCGGTTTTAGTTTGTAACAAACATGCTTGTAAACCTGCTTTACAGCCCCCCCCTGGCTTTTTGTCCAGAGGGGGATTAACTGATGAGCTCTGGCTGTCCTTCAGGTGACACACACACACACACACACACAGCAATCCAAACTCATATCACACTTTATGGCCATCTCTCAGTAAATACAAGAGTGACTGATGATCTGTTAGCTCATTAGAAAAATTTAGCAAAGTAATTTCTGCTGGTGTTTAAACTCAAACGCTGATGTTCTCTTAAAAGTATCCGGCTGTAAAGCTGGAGATGCTTTGGGATTTGTTACAGGATGAAAAATCACCTCATCCTCTCTGTTTTCTTTTCACTTTTTTTTGCCAGCTTTCCTGTCGGGGCGCCGACAGTTGCTGTTATAATGGGTGATATGTTATATGTGTGCACACTGGCTGGATTAAATTTTTAATGGCTCCAAGGGCAGTTGTCCTGGCTGTAAAAAAAAAAAAAAAAAAAAGAAAAGAAACTGCTGCAACAGTGTGAAACCTGGTTATTGCAAATACATTTCTGTTCGTCTTTCGAGTGATTGTGAAACACCACAACAGTTTGTGCAACTTTCTCATACTGATGCTGCAAATTAAGAAAGCTGCCTGTTTGAACTCAGATCAGATAAATGGGGCGATAAGAGGGCAATCAGTATTCACAGGGTGATGTTATGAAGAGGGGAATCACTTAAAACCTGATGTGAGTTATGTGCCCTGATTGTCAGCCAACATTATGCACACTGTTTGAGGCTAAATAACCCAGTGTGTGGATCATAAACTGTTCCTCTTGCATGCCACCTTGAAGCGAGGGAGGCACCCGCTTCATAAACAACTCTGTCATTTTAAGTAAGTATCGCCCTGCTTACCAGGCACCTTTCGTGCGTGAGCTGCACCTAATTTAGAAGCTTTTAAATCTTTCGCAAGTGTTGTTGTGAGAAATGCCTGGTTGCAAATGTCTTTTATTGAATGCTGACTCTGTAGTATTACAGGCTTGCAGATATGCCTGGTGTAATATGTCCCTATAGCTTTATCTTGTAATAGTAAAGTGTATTAATTTTCTTGGACTGGAAGAGTGTGTGAAGGGTTAGAATTGACTCTATTTGGGATTGGAGCGACTTGCCACTGACTCTCCAAACATGGTTTTCACGCAAGGACTGCAAAAGATGAAGCAGTGGGGGGAAAAACATGCTTTCAATTGGTAGATTTCTTAAGTAAGCCCACCGGTTTATCACAATCCATCACGAGGAGCTGGATCGCAGTAATTAAAGACTTTTCCAGGAGTGGCATTCTTGAAATTGGAAATGAAAGTCCACTTAGCATGGCCACAAGTCAGGGATTCACCTATGAAGTTGTGCTTCATACTAATTTACTGTATAATATGAAAACCAGTTGATAAAAGAGCTATTCTCAGTCACATTTTCAGGCCAGTGTGTCGTTATGAATGCAGTGCAGAAGCAAACTGTTAGCACAGGAGGTGAGCAGAGGAGGTGTGATTGTATGTGAATTGTCACTTAAAACTAAAAATCTCTCAAAGCGACACACTTTTTCATGATTGTGTATGATTTGATTTGCACATGGAGGATTCTGGTTTTTGTTTTCAGCTTGTAAACAGATTTAATACGCCAATAAAATGTCCGTCAGCTCCAAAAACTTTGAGCAAAGTGTCTCAGTTAGCGTCCTCGAAACATTTTAAAGAGAAATCTCTTTGCACATGTTTTGAAAATGGTGAATTTTCCGCTTTATGTTTCGCATGTCTGTGTTTTTTACAGCTGAAAACATCTGTTTGGTCGGAATAAATAGGTTCACTCCATCTGCAAATTGTCCTCTGGAGGCGTTTAAAGTCAAATCCTAAAATCAAGCTGACTAAAGAGTCCTCTATTTGCTCAGATAAAAAACACTATACACACTCCTCTCTAAGCTGGCAGAAAGGAGGAGACTACCGGTGGTCTCCCAAGTTTGTACAGCAGTGCTTTTCCTGATAATGCCACACATTCGGGTTTCTGCTTTCAGTAGCCTTCGCACGAGTGCTCCAGTCTCACACGGCACTTAAGTGTGATTAATAAGGTGCAGTGTTGTGTGTGTGTATGTGTGTGTTGAGGTGGAGGTGGTGGAGGTGGTGGGGGAGTTTATGTCAAGATAAACGTGGAAATGACCTAGCAGTCGCCAGCTTTTTCCTTTCGGCAGCTGCACAGTGCCTAGCTCGAGAGCAGGAGAGGCTGGCGTTTTTATCAAGCCGAGGGCTCAGACCACCAGAGGCTCTTGTGAAGGAAGGAAATTACCGGGTGCAAACATTCACAATACCCCAACTCAATTCCCCCTCCCTCATCTCTCTCTTTTCCTTCTCTCTCTGACTTCCACTCTCCTGTCCCTATGTTTATCAGGTTTTGGGGCACTGTATTTTGATGTCAATAAGCAATTTTTCTTGCCTGGTCTCCTGCCTGACCCCTTTAATCCATCAATATATTATTAGAGATAAAGTTTTGTGGACGCCTGCTGCAGTCACAAGATAAATGACATCTCTGAAGTCACGCATTAAAGACTAGATTAAGGCCTTGTGACTGTGTCTTCAGTGCTCATCTGTGTGCCTCTGTCCAACCTATCACACTAAGTGACAAGAAAGAAAAATAATGAACTGAGGCAGAAAAAGCAAAGAGATATTTCTTACACACACAACCCGCGTCTGTCTTCAGCCAGGATTAGGACGCATTAGAGGCGTGCTGGAGAAGGGTAGAGAGGCAGCAATGGAGCGTCACTGTTTGTGTATGTCTGACTGAAAGAAAAGGAATTTCAACCCTCCATCCCTTTTAAACTAAAGGGAAACAGGCGTTTTGTCGTACAGACGTTTCGATTCTATATTTTCCTCCCCGATACGGATTCTGATTCCTGAACCTTATCAGCAGATTCCAAGCACCAAAACAAAACCAGTGCTTTCAAAAAAATAAACATAAATATCATATTGTTTCTAACCATTATAACCCTGTATGGATGTGTTATTATGGGTTTGTTTGAAATTAAACTCAAAGAAAGTCGCTTGTCGTTGATGAATTTCTGCTTCTTGTGCAGTAAAACAATCTGTTAAGTTGCATTCAGATGTGTGAGACGCTTCAGCTGGGAAGTAGCAGAGTCCCATTTCTAATAAATAAATTTCATGGTATTGAATCAGGGCATAGACTTGTGTACTTACCATCACCACCAATACCTGATCCAGTAACTTAAACAAAATCAGAGGCAATTATAGTACCGGTATTCATATTAGAACAACCCTACATGAAACACTGACCTCAGGCTCCATTTTTCACATAAGAATTTAACATGATACGCTTAAAATTTCATTTTTGACACAATAATCGCTCAGTTATATTCACTAAAGCCAGAAAATTAGCAATAGAAACAGACGTCACAAAAAAGTAGTGCCCCTCTATAGAACTACGACAGTTAATGTTATTATCAGTTAACAAAAAGCAGATTTTGCTCCGCTTTGTTTGTTCCTTCTCTTAATTCCCTTAACTCCAGATTCTGTAATCAAGATGAGATGATGTTAGCTTGATTTTCTGTCATCACTACACCTACATCCAATGGCAGGGCATGCTGAGACTCTCACCTAAATCCACGTTAACCAAACAGCACGACATTGAACATCTAAACACACAAACAAGTTGACTTTTGTCGGCTGCTGCTTTATTTTGATGCAGAAAACATCATCAACCTTTGATAAAGAGACAGGATTAGTTGCCACTGCCATTTTTAATGTGACGATTTTATCTTTTAAACTTATTTATTTTGACCAGAAATCAAACAGTGGAAGAATTAAACAAAGGATAAATCTGACATGAGCAACATCTAAAGTCACTCGCCTGCCTGCCATCAGAAAATTCACAGTGTCCCTTTTGAATAAGAAAAAATATGCAACCCTCTCTTTTTTCTGACCCCCCTCTTCTAATAATTATCATACACTTCCTGAAATAAATATTATGCTAAGTGCTAGTAAACCTTCCTTAAATAGTCTGTATATTTTGTTCAAAAAATAGCAATGCAATATATTAAACAATACATTAAGTATATAGGAGTAAATTTAGTTTTACTTGCTGATTAGATTCAGTGTTAAGTTCACAGGAAATCATATGTAGACATACTGCAACTACTAACCTCATTTATTTTATTTTGATTGTGAAATCATGGTATGAAATTAGGTTTTTTCCTCTCTCGACTCTCTGGCAGGTCAGTGAACTAAACATTTCTCCCAGCACCTTTATTTTTTTGTCTGCTACTTCTACAAAATACTCTGAAAGTTTGACAGTCGTAAAGCTGAATCACCAGTGGCTAAAAAGTAGAAATAGGAAAACTATCACCTCATGATTTCACCTTCATAACTGAGTGACTGTTTTTAGAATTATACCAAATAATTTAAGTAATCTCTGGTGGCACAGTCTCTGAAATTTTGACCTGCCACAGACAACACTTGCCCTAATGTTGGAGGTAACAGATGCCAGTTTTCATTCCCTGTGTGTGACGTTGCATCTGCTTCAGTGCTGAACATCTGTACAGTGAGGTTTTTACTGTACACTGTGTTCACCATTTAGACCTCTAAAACCTCAGACTAATAGACAGGATTACAGACATTAAACGACATTTTTATAGCTTAAACTCTCGACTACCTGGACTAGCAGATATTAAACGCATATCTTGTAGCACTTAGTGTTAAGTGGGACCAAGTGCTTATTAAGTTTCTGATGCTCTAAGTCCGTGTCTGCTCGGCCTGGGCAGATACGGGCTGCTAGGCCACAGGAAATGAACGCTGGTGGATTTGCGCTGGACTTAGACCCGTTTATCAGCAGTTCTGAGTTAATACAACACCGCGGTGACATTGTCACTACTGTGCAACGATTGGTAATATTTGAATTTCCCATTAAGATCCTTCTGCTGCTTGTGTTTTCATGTGGAACTTTATCACCTGACTAGCCTCGTCCTCTCTGCAGACACACAACGTCGTTCCGCCTCCAACATGTTATTAGAAAAAGAGAAGGCTATTGTAGGAGCTTTGAATATCGCCAGTTGTTCACCTTCACATCCACATGAAACCTCTCTAATGTTTACTCCATGAACTTGTCAACATGCTCTCCTCAGGGGCTGCATCCTTTGAAGGGCCAACTATAAATAAGGTGAGGGCATTCTGTGTTTATTCTGTGTGGACATTCATCAGAAAATTTGGCTTCTAAAATCAATTAAGTCTTTTCAAAACAAGGTTGAGATAAAAGATGGGGCAGTGAAAGCGGATACCAAGCAGATGAACCCCTTTAATTCAAAGCTGTGCATTCATTCAGCTGGCCTCTGCAGACAAAATAACCAAGGCCTTTCTGTTGTGGCCAGTTTTATTAGATCTCCCTCATTCTCTGCATTCATCTTGACATCTGAGGTGAGGTTTGAGGTAACTGAAGCCACTCTGCGCTCGTTTTGGCCCCTGGATTCTTCCTTCAGAAGGAACACGGACGGTTATTTAATTTCATGCAGTTAATAAACGATCATTTCTTTCTGGTCTGATTATTGGATTTTGAAGGTTCATCTTTTCTCCTGCAGAGGGACTGTGAACTTCATGTGTTGGACAAGCTGAACACGACTAATGTTCTGTGTTTATGGCAAATTCTCGCTTTATTAAACAGCTTGAGCCTGTTTTGAATGACATGGAGCTTTTAGTCTTTATTGTGTTCTTGCATTTTAGAATAAATGCAACACTGAATTTTATTATTTGATATTTTGTGTGCAATAATTTATCATCCCTTTTATAGTTTTTTGTAGAATGTTTTTAATAAAGCAAAAGGTTTATTGCCAGTTGCATGAAAAGTCAACTGTCCCCTTAATTACAGACTCTTTCCACTTTTTAATCTTTATTGACACTCTCTGCAACCGAAGTGAAACATAAATGTTAAATAAATATTTTGGGGAAGTTTAAATACTGGCTTTTCCAAGTCCATATTACAGACCCTGTTATTGCATATTTTCCTTTGAAACTATAGAAATTGTTGGGGGGGGGGGGTCTTTACAGGAACACAATCTTCCAAGAGGTGAAGATCAGATATGAAGGCTGAGAGCAGGAAGCTGAGCTGAGATTATTTGTTATTGATCATATCAGCTGTTGCAATTTGAACACAATGCTTCTTCAAAAGAATAATTATGCACAATGTCATATCTTCCCAAGAAATAAGCTCATCATATTGCAGTGATCTGCGGCTCTGATCAACTCAGACTGAGACACATTGTGCCGTTTTCTGATAGTGGCAACAATTACAGCTGATCAATATGAAGTCAAAATGACATTGTTATGAACATGTTCATGCTCAGAAATGCTGGTTGTTTGTGGCTGTTTGCAGACCTCATGTTTGTATTTTTTTCAAGTTGTTTATGTTTGTTTTTGTCTTTGTTTCTGTCTTTTGGGGGCCAGAAGTGACTGCATTCAGATGATTGGATGAAACTAAGTTGTCAATGCAAATGCTAACACTAGCAGGCTAATTTGGAAAGTGTTTACTAAGAGGGTGAATCAATTAAAACAAGGACTGTTGTCTCATAAGTTTAAATTCTGTGAGTTTGTTCATCCGGTCAGTAGATGTGAAGATTTGAGCGGCAAATTCCTCCAAATTATTGCATAGTTTTTCTCTGTTTAGTTGCAGTTCTTTTGGTAAATTCAGCGTTTTTTACAGATTTAAAATCAGGCCTGTGGTTCTTAATTAGTCAGCAGGACTCAGCAAACAGCTCCAGACTGTTTCTCTTCTGCTCTTATATTTTTCAACTCAGTGACAGTTATTATTATTATGAATCCCTGTGGAGGAACTTTGCTTCGACGGATCGTGAGTTCTTAAATATATGCCTACTTTTTTTTTTTTACCCCCAGCATTTTTTAAAGGGGGGGGGGGGCAGCTGGGTAGTGATTTTTTTTTTGCTGTTGTTTCTTTTCTAACAAATGAATGTGATGACACTTTAATAGCTGGGTGTTCTCATGCACAGACGTACAATGGCTGCCCATTGAGTGCGGTGGTGCCGGGGGGCTGGTGGCTTTGTGAGTTATGTGCCCCCCCGCCCGCCCCCCCATAAGGGCCGGCCAAAACAGATCTGCAGATAGCCTTTCTGAGCGTGCTGAGTGTTTATCTACACTGCAGGGCCCTGTGGAGTGCATGATGGATCTGCAGTGATCAGTTAAAGCCACATTGATGATAAACTAATGAATCAAGGCCTGCATTAATCACCTCGCAGCCCGCACAGAAAGACGAATGGAAATGCAAAAGTTTCATGCTAATGATGAACTACTAACAATTTGGTGGTGGACAAGGAGAGAGGGAAAATTACACACCGGGGTTTCATGCATAATCTCGGAAGATATTAATATTTCGCCCCCTCCCTCCTTCCCACTGTTCGACGTTGCTGCCTTTAGAGGCATAATCAAATTTCATTACCAGCCAAACCGACATGATTAAACAGAACAGAGTCTGAGTTCAGAGCCTCACACTGCGGCACACGTCGGCTGCCACTCACAGGCGTCTCCACCCCCTTCATTATTCACCAGCTCCAGCTCCAGCCCCCCTACCCCCCCACCTCCCATTTTGCCCCAGCGTGGGCCCCCACTGGCTCACACAGATCCAAATCAGCATTTCATGACCGGCCTCACATCTTTGACCACACGTTTGCTCTGCTTGTCCCTTTATCTGTCAGTCATGTGAGTCTCGGAGGAGCAGCTCGTCTGGAGATTCGGCCTCCCTGGAAAAAAAACCTCGGTGGAAGCCTGGTTTTCCTCTGAGGCGGGATAACACCGCCCGTGTGTTTAAAGACAACAGTCACACAGTGAATACCTGCTTCAAATCTTGTCTCACATGTTCACAAAATACCTCGGTTTACTCTGAAATATTATACGTGTAATGTAACTGAATTTTGTGTCTCATGTAAGAGCCTGATTCATGCCATGTAGCATTAGGTGAGATAAGCCTGCGGGACTCTTACAGTGAATCCAGTTTCTGATGTGAAACTCTCTGCCGCAGCGGTCGTCCTGTGTTCTTCCGTCCACTCCTTCTCGCCTGCGACGCCACAATTAATTTCTGTTTGACTTTATCTGCACGTCAGCCCGGTGGAGTGCAGACTTAGATGCTCCCATCTCATCCCGAGCTGCCGTCGCTTCCACTCGCCGCTCTCTCTCTTTTTTTTCCTTTTTGCTCCGTTGACCCCTCCAGTTGGCCGTAATCTCCCCCCCATCACACTTCAGGATAGCAGCTCGTGACCTGTTTCCTTTTCTTCCTCCTCTCTGTTTTTTTTATTTATTCATTAACTTAACACAGTATCGTGTGTGTACCCTCCTGTGAACGTGTGTGATGTGAAATGAAAGGGATATTATATATATTTTTTTTAAATCTGTCATTTTCTTTCTATCTCCCATATGACTTCTTAATCCATCTGAATGCATAGAAGATAATGTTTTGGGCGAAATAACATAAGAGGAAAGATAGACTCCCAAGGACCAATATCTTTATTGCTTGGAGGATAAACGGATTATGTCAGCCATTTTCTGCTGCTGACAGCTTTTCTTATTAACCGATTTTATTTTTAATCTGCCAAGGAAGAAATGCGGTTTTATGTCACAATAAAACGCTGGTCACATCTAATGCTGCCCTCAAACAAACAGATTTCTTAAAGCCTTGCTGGGAAATTTGAAATAACTTTAAAGAGGGGTTTTGGGGAAAAGGGTGGTGGTGGTGGTGGTGGTGGTGGAAAGAGAGGGAGGGGTCTTCATCCACAAGCTTGTTCGACTGAGGAGTAAAAGATTTTTAAAGTCCTTCACAGTTGTATTCTTCTTTTAATATTTATTTCTTTATTTTGCTGATCTCCGTAGAAAAAAAAGGCTTCCATCATGACAAAATGGCTTGTGTGTGGGCTGCCTGCTGTGTCCATTCATGCAGCTTGCATTAGGATAATACAAAGAATACCCTGCATCCTTCACTTACACCAGTAAGTGTGTAAGAAGGCAGCTGCAAAGCTTTAAAAAAATACCCAAACATACAAAAAAACCCTCCTCAACATTCTGATTACTTTTATTTATTTCTTCGCCGTCCACTAAAATCAGAGCCACTATCTCAGGTGGGTCTCGTTTAGCTTCCTGCTCTCTGTTAAGTGTGTGCAGGAGATTCTGGGGATCATCTAAAATGAAACCATTTTGGCCAGATTTATATGGGGGTGGGGGGGTGTTGGGTGTGTGGTGCCAGGGAAGCTATCATTAACCTCGGGGCTTTAGCGCTCCCTGCTCTCTCATTTCATGCTCGTGATCTGAGGGTGTGAATTAGCCATCGCCCCCGGGCAACCCAACTTAGTTACCGGCTGGACAACATGAAAGCAATACACAGAGCTGCATAAAGAATCCTCTCAAAGCCCCCCCACCCCACCCTCCTCTGCCTCCATCTCCCCCCTCCACACCCCTACATCCCTACCTTCTCCTGAGGGACCGAGGAGGGTGGTGGTGGTGGTGGTGGTGTGGGGGGGGATACCCGTGTCATGTCTATAATGGACAAGTGGCAGGTTCACCTTTGCCTGGGCCGGGGAGCTTAGAGTGAAAATATTATGATTTACTTGGCGATGTTCACATACATTAAAGCTTACAGTAAGTCGCCGAGGATGAGTGAAGTAATGTTATGCTGACGTGATAGAATAAAAAATACATTTACTGTCTTGAAAACATCAGAAACGCACATTTTTAGCTCAACAAGACGAGTGTCAATCGTAATTTTTTTCAGACACACAAAGAAATCAGTGTGCGTTGATTTTCTTTTAAACGTCACGATTTCGATGATTTCAACTTCCTGTTTGCTTTAGTAATGTGCAGGGGAATCCACCAAAAATATTCAGGAAGATTTGATCAAGAGGTAATGTATTTTTCCAGCCACATACCTCCATTCACTTAACCTGTGTGACCATAAAGCAAATGCAATGCTATATACTGTGAGTCTATATTTTTGTGAAAGTATTGCAGGATTTTAAATGGATTTGGTTTGTGTGCACACTGTACCAGCTGATGGAATAACAACACTGTTCATTCAGGGAGGGATGATTGAGCTCGATACTCTTTGTGTGTGTGTCACCCTGTGTGTATGTGTGTGTGCTGCTGCTGCTGCTGGAGTAATACTGACATCAGTGCAGATATGGAGGCAGACACCTGAATCAAGTCGCATGTCATTAAGCGACCCAAATTCTTCACAAACACCCATGACTCCATGCTGACACACTCTGTCCCAGGCGACAGTTTCCCTTAAGAAGGAGCAATATTGACTCCTGTATAAATGTTTATTGGAATCTTGCACATTCATGGAGGCAGTAATAAGGTTTAGTGTATCAACAGGAAGATACGGGCGCAGTTCAAACCTCTCTTAACAAGTTTTTCTTTCCCTTTTCTCCTCTTGAACTTGTTAACTTTTAATGAAATCTCATCACACAGGCATCTAAATAATTGCTGGCACCATTTTGAAACTCTCAGGTCAGCTAAATTTTAAAAGCACATTTTATTAAAGTGGGTTCTTGCGTACACAGTGATGTTTTGTCATTTGATGTCATTAAGTTGGGATCTTTCCACGGATTCTCGACTGGGAGCTGCTGATGGCGACACGAGGGCCGCCTCCTCCTCCTCTGTGTTGGTGACAGCGTCTCTGATGTCTCCTCCAGCCACACTGGGGCGCTGCTTTTTTTAAAAGCAGCCCCCAGTGGCCTGATATGCAGATCAGTGTATGAATGCAGGAATGTTTCCTTTCTGCCCTCAGGTTCATCACACATGCAGTGAACTCTGAATGCAAGACTGTGATGGATCTTTGGATGCGTTTCATATCAGGAAGGGCAAAACATTTTTTCTATGAAAGGTTAATGTGATCAGGCGACTTTGATGCATTTTTCATCTTCTTTTAAAATACACAAACTAACTAATAAATAGTTCTCAAGAAAACATATTGACTGTATTAACCTGCAGAAGGCCTTTTGAGCTTTGCTGTAAATCTCTTCTGTGCAGTTTTTTAATCATCTCTAATAGTTCAGTTAATGTCTTTGTGTTTTAACTGTAGTTTGGACAAAATAACCTATTTGATTACATTATTTAAGGCTTTGTTTAATTTTAATGGCCATTTTCCTGATTTCTTTCAAAAATCTCAATAATTGACTTTATTAGTTACGTATCTATTTGGTTTCTAACCCCTGATTCATCATAAATTAACTGTTAAAGGCTTTTTGTTTGCTCTTGTCTGATGTTTTATAGATTAAATGATAAGTGACTGATAAAGAAAACAATTGGCAGCTTAAATAGTTAGTGAATAATTGTAGTAGCAGCACTACAGAAGTTTGAACAGTAAGTCAAGTCTGAACAGGAGAAACAACAGACTGTGAAAGTCAGGGAAGCTCCAGAAACACCTGTTTGCAACATCCCACAGGTAAACAGGTTCACAGGTAACAGGTGATGGTCTGATTGGGCATTAAAGAGCATCCTGTTGTTCTCTGTAGTTTACAAGTGAAGATGGTGAGATTCACCACTTTGTGAACGCATGATTGTATAAATGACGTTACCACATGAACTCAGGAACAGAAAAACTGGTCAGTAAACACGAATGGTTTCCACATAATTACACTGGTTTTGTTTATATTTGACACAGTATCCAACCTTTCTTGAAATTGGTTTTGTGGGAAAATACTGTACCTGAGTCAAATGTAACACAACTGTGGATAAACAGTGAAATATCCAGCTTCTTCGACAAATCCTGCATCGATATGTTTTAAAAATCCCAACATTACCCGCTTGCACAGGATTTCTGGTGTTTACATGAAATCCAGGTTTGAATCCATTCATAAAAACAGATGTACAGTTGAACATGGGAGGTTGTATTCATGAGGTGGTGCTTAAGCTCATCTGATGCAGATGTTCTATAACAGCTGGGTTCACAAGGTTAACTTATAAAGAACAAGTCTTGGCTGATGTTAATGTAAATGTTTACATGAGATACAAACAGTTAATATCGACTTAATATGAACTTTGCCATGGATCAGATCAGCAAACAGCTGCAGATATTAGCTTCCACAAAAACGACTGATCTTTTTTATTAGCTTTTACACACAAATGCATGCTTTGAAAAATTCCCTATGTAATCCATATTTACTCTGACACGGTGCCGTTTCTCCACTTGGCATGTTTATTTAAGCAGCACTTGTTAAAACTGTTCAGTGATGACGATCAGTCTTATCTGCAGGAAGGAGAGCAGTGGAGGAAACATTCAGAGAATTAGTGCAGAAAGATTCCTTCCCCTATCATTAATAACAATCCTCCTCATTTTCTCTTCAGACTTTCAGATGTTTGCATATCATTTGTGTTTTTAATTGGTGAAGTTTGATTAAACCCAGCCCCTAGTGTTATATGGCATTAGGCGCTGCCATATGTTTAGTTGTGTGCAGATACCCATTTCCATAATCATTTTGCCTGTTTGAGGCGCTCGTCTATTTGCTGCGCAGCTTTGATTGCATCTGCCTCAACTTAAACGATGCCGTGTGAGTTCTTCAGTTCATCGCTGTGACCTTTAATCTACCACTTACAGAATGCTCCCATCTATCATGGTTGTCACTTTGAAATTCCTAATCTCGTCTGAAAAGTCTTTACAAGTGCAGCTGGATTACTCTGTGATAATTAATCATATTCAAATGCATGAAAACAAATTTTGTTTACATATTTGCAATCACCTAAAATGAGAGAAACGAGGGAGGAGTGTGCAGCCCTGTGACTTAGGTGAGCCGTGCATTTGCATAACATTTAGTTTAAACAAGCGAGCAGAGAATGATTTGTTTTGAGCAGCACTGAGATGAACAGGGGGCATGTGCTCCTTTCATTTTTCATTCAAATTAGATTCAGATCAGAGCATTTTATTTTACTTATTATATTTCTTACAGGCAGAGTCATTAATTTGACAGGTTATGTTCATTTCGGAAAATAAACTCTTGTCGACTCCCAGCAATGATTTTCTTTTGCATTTTGATCGGCTGAATGCAAATGATATTCCACAATGTTACACCGAAAGGCAGGCGAAGTTAATCTGCTTTATCACACGAGCAACAGGGGGCACTTTTTGTTTCACAACTTACAGATTTGTTGAGTCAAGTCAAACATGAAATTCAGTTTTTTGTGCAATACAACTAATCCTTGTGTGCTTATGGAGTAATTACACTTCTGCCTCGATTTTCATGCGTTTCACGATCTGAATTTAAAGGCTCACATTGAAATGCTTCACGCTCACCATCCTGAATATTCAGTATATGAAACATTTTTATGTGGAAACATTTGAACCCTGCATCGCCTCCACAAAGCGCTTCGACCTCAAGTTGACAGTGTTGTCCATAATAATGTCACTATCATTTATGTACGTTCACCTGTTGTATTCAAGTAGTCCTTCTCATCTGTGTCTCTACTTCAAAACATGTTTTGCTGCGTAAAGGCAGGAAAATAAGTGCAGCTGCCCTCTCCACAGTCTGGATTGTGTGGTTGTGTTAGACCTTCCTGCTTGAGACCTGAACTCTGTTTCAAGAAACTCTTGTCAGCGATGACGTGTGACGGAGTAAACTCAACAGCTGTGCCCCCCGTGCACTGAGCACGAAGCTTTCATATTTATGTTCACTGTTTTGGCTCTTGATGTGTTTGTGTACCACGAACGTCCTTGTGAAGGGAATATCAGGACCAAGTACCCGAGGCCCCGACATTTAACCTGCTGCTTGTATTACAACCAATCTGTTGATGTTGGCAAAGTTTGACAGTTTTTTTTTACTCGTTCTGACAAAAATCTGTTTTCAAACGTTATTGAGGCCTTTGCAACATCAGAAGAGTTTAAACACTTTAAATTAAATAAAAATGTAACCATACAAACTCTATGAGTTAAAGTGATACAATTTTGGAAGTTTGTCATTAAAAACTGAATGTTAAATCGATGTCTATCTGCAGATGAGGGAACACAGGGATTGAGCCCATCATTACTAGTAGTGATTTTCAGAATCTGTTTGAAATATTGCAGGGATCAATCAAACAAGGATCTGTTAGATGAAGAGCTGCAACCTCCAACTTCACCGTAAGGTAACCAGCTGGTTACATTGTGACCTGCTGTCCGTAAAATCATGACATTCAGAATAAAATCAGATCATGCTTGCTCACAGAACGCTGGGAAAAAGAGCAATTATTGCCTGATTTCTTTATTAACGTCAATAGTTTGTTTTACTGCCCTCGAAATATTGGGGTATGTAATAAAATTGCAGTTGCTGTTACCACAAGTAACCACAGGTGTCGCCAAATCAAACAGGATTAAAATTTTTTTAGGATTATTACTTTAATAACAGGCAATCTTTTGTCAAGATGTTTAACAATCACATGAAAAAAACACTCAAAAAGACTTCGTATGTGCCCCAAACTATGTTTTAGTGGGTTTGAAAACACTATTAAACACAGCCTATAAATACTAAGTAAGGTAATTAAAACAAAATATTAGAAAAAGTCTCAAGAACTCATTGGATGATGGATCCCACATTTTGTGCATGTGATAACCAGATAACAGCATGGACTTGCATTGCCACAAATTTAGTATATTTTCCACTTAACCAGCAGGTTTGTTATTGTAAACTACAGTAATGAGAAAATCGTTTTTTGGGGGGGGGGGGGGGGGGGGGGGGGGGGGGGGGGGGGGGGGGGGGGGGGGGGGGGGGGGGGGGGGGGGGGG
>JAQNCA010000025.1:24832624-24843909 GCA_029783725.1 Acanthurus tractus
TAAAATTGTCATACCTGTTAAGACAGAAACTGGTTTAAGCCAGAGCTGTTCTGATATTTACTCCAGTAATTATATCTAGACAACCAACATTGAAAAATCTGTTGTTTAACCTTATACTTATCTGTGTTTTAATACACTCTTTCTAGTGAAAAACACCTATTTATTGTACTAAAGGAAGTTTTAAAAGGCCAAAATAGTCTATACAGAATGCAGATGTGTGTGTATGTATACACATCTTCAATAAAAAGAGGCAGAAAAAAGTACCAAGACATTTTGACACTAAAACAACACAAAAATAACCATGTAGTACGTAGAATATCCTGTGTCAAGTTCATTATTTCAGAGTTTGTCCAGGATGAGAAAAGTTTGAAGATCTCAGCCAACAGCTGACCTCCATATTGGAAGCTGTTGTGCAGGTTTCGGTCTCTCTTTGGGTTTCTGGCTTCACTCAAACTGACTGAAGTTTATACTTGTTCTCTTTCAGATGGCAGAAAACCAGCGAGCTTGTCAGGGGAGATGAAGAGCTCATCATGGCTCCAGCGTCAGGCAGAGGCAGAAGAAGTTGCTGGAACAGGAAGAAGAAGAACAGGTTGCCACGGACAACAGGATGGCAGGTGAGGTTGGAGGAATTGGCAACATGAGGTTGTACAGTTGTGGATTTGCTGGGAGGAAACATCCATTGGTCCAACAGTCCATTGGTTTTCCAATAGTTGGGTCTTGGCTGTTTGAAAGGCTGAATCTTGGTTCCTACAGTCGGTCTGAAGATGTTTTGGTTCTGTTCGCTGGTGCCTCTTTTCTTCCAAGAACCTCCTGCAGAGTCTGCAGCTGCCAGGGGACGATTTTATGGTTTGTTTATTAGGCAGAAAAGGGAGAAAAGAAGGAAAGAAGGAAGCTTCCTGACTTGGAGAGACTGTTTGTAGAGGAGAAACTCTGGTCTTGTAACGCAGACATCGACCTCCAAACAAAAGATAAGGAAGCATTTTACAAACTAATATGAGAGCAGAGTTAAAATAACTCAGTGTCATCATATGTCCATTCTGAAGAAACCCTGAGTCATCACTCTGTGAGGCTGCAGAGAGAAATCATGGAGTTTTTAAATGGAGCATCTTTTGAGTGGTTTCGGCCGCTGAGACACAATGTGCCTTAAAATTTCAATATCTTTAGCAGGACGTACTAAAGGAAGTCTTAAAACTTCTGAAAGAATCAGTCTGAAGAAAAACAGGATCTTTCCATCAATTCTATCAGAATTTCTCTTGTAAAGTTTGTTGTGTTTTGTTAGATTTGGGTAAACAGACAAAGTCTTGTGGCTTGAGGACATAAACTGATCAGTTTACAGAACAAAGTAACAACTTTACATTGATTAGTTCATTACGTCACCACTGAAGTCGAGCTATTGATTGAACACTTTATAGGCCCGATCAGCATGGAGGCAGTTTTTGGTTATTAGACATGAAAACACTACATCTGTAGTCAGGTTTCAAATCACTGAATGGCTTAGAAATTTGCAAGAGTTAAAAGCAATGTAAAGGTCAGCATGAAACAGCATTTCAAGAGCAACCTGATGCATGAAACAGGATGGCAGGCCGAACAAAGAGTTGTGAGGATTTTGATTTGAGCGGTGACAAGCGGGCGTGTCGTAACAAACATGAAGGAATGGATGCTAACTCTGATTCGATCATAGAACACTGTGCTCCTCCTTTTAACACCCTCGTTACTGGAGCAGCAAACCAGCAACTACAAAGGTGGAGGTTTAGTTCCAGCCAACCTGATGGTGTCAAAGTGTTGCCTCATTTACGGTAATTCTGCTTTTTGGAGGAACAGAACAAACTTTTGAGCTGACAAACCCCCCAAACACACTCTTGCACCATGCTAGCGAGCTAACTAAGCTAACTAATGAATCTTAGCTCTGTGCTGCTAAGAGTTGAAGATGGATTGATGGGTGGATGTGATGGAATTATTGGTTGAAACAAGCTGGTTCAACCTTCACATGAGCACACATCACATTCTGTTTCTGCAGTCATCAAAAATATCTGTTTATTTCAAAATTACATTCTAACAGCAACCACATGTCCTGAAACTACTCCGACATCAGTCCGGTTCTATAACATTTATTAAATTTGTATGATTTATATGTATGCGTATCACTATTTACTGCATAATAATACTTTAAAAATATGTTTTAAGTGATTGTTTACGCGTTGCTCTGACTCTCATTAATGCTCCGTAAATCTTATCTGGTGGGTCGCAGTCTCGTGTGAGAGGCTCAAATCCTCCTGCAAAGAAGGCCAGCGCTAAATGAGTTTTTTTTCTCTTAATGAAGGTCAGGAGAGAGTCACATCTTTCCTTTTGTGATAATTTATCCCTATCTCCCGTTATCTCTTTTGCCCCTTTAATCCTAATTGTATTGTATAATTGTGTGATGTGGACCTCGTGGTCTTTGAAGTATTGCCCCGTCCCGTCATTATTACCTGACGCCTTGAACCTTTGTTAATTTTTTCTGCTCTCCTCTGCACTATCCACTGTAGCACAATAAAAGCAAGAACAGCTTAAGTGTGGTCATAATAAAGGTTTTATTCAAGTCTGATTTTACTTTCTTACAGAGAAATTGTCACCACAAAGACTTGATATTAATATTTCCCTTTTTTTGCAGCATATGCCCCATACTGCTCTTTGCTGTTTTGATTGCCTCTCGCTGTCAATTGATAGTACCTTTAAATGTGTAATGATAAAATATGTAAAGTTTTATGTGCCTAATTTAAGTTTTGGGAGCAAAATTAAGCCTTTTTGTAAAGTGGGATTATAAAAACTCACACATATTTATATATTTCTGTGCTATTTGCATGGACAACTTGATAACATCAATCTCAACCACAAACCCTCAGTATTTTATTATGAAATATAAAATAGGCAAATGTAAAACTTTAGGTAAATATAGTTTAAAAATGACCTCACTTGCAGTTGTTTTTTAGTTTTATTGTAAAGATGAAATGTTAATCTGCTCTAATCTGAGCAGTGTCAGTTTGTTTTGCTCTTTAATAAGTTTGAATCTTAATCAGAAAGAAAAATCAGTGATCATATTTTCTGAGTAAAGTCAGATTTTGTTAAAAGTCAAAGTTGTGCACGTGAATTCGAACCTTGTCTGCATAGTTGAGTAAAGACTGCAGAGTTTATCACAGGTTCAGTCTGTTTAAATATGTCAGGAGCTCTGGCTTACTGTTGGCACAGTGTTGTCAGTGTAACTGCCCTTCCAATAAATAACGGTATAATATTTGTATATACACAATATTGATAGGGCCCCGGCGAATTCACCCTGAATCCCACAGTGAAGCTGAGCTCAGGGACACAAGGTGTATTTTGCCAACATAAAAACGTGTTTATTATGGTGCCATAATTTATTAGTTCAGAATGTGGTTTAACAGCAGTTCTTTTCACACTGAGAGAAAACAGGCTTAAAAACATTTTTCTAAAAAAAAAGTTAGGAAAGTTGTAGACCACGTGAGTTGTCTCAGTTCTTAATATATATATATATATATATATATTTTTTGTGACAGAGAACCATCACTAAATAGGATGGAAATACAATAAAAGGCATTGAAATGTCAACCCTAGCTTTTAGGAGTTTTTGAGGGAGGACGCAAGTGTGCAGTGAAGAAAACCTCTTACCGCTTCAGCACCATGGACAGTTCCGGTGGGGGAGCTTACCTCAATGCGCTCCACGGGAGCCCAAGTTGGCTAATAGGCTCTCTGTGTGTCAGGCCGCTCCCCATTCACTTTTTAAGGCGAGATGGATGGACATGTGTCCTTAGATAATCCTAGTGTGTGTGTCTCAGTGTGTGTGTGTGTGTGTCTCAGTGGGGTTGGCAGGATTGGGTTGGGGATGTGTGTGTGTGTTGTTGTTATTTGTCTCAAGCGCGAGCCCAAGCGTGTCTCCGATTTGTAAATTTTGAATTTTAATTGGTTAAAATAAACTTTCAGCAGGAGTCAGTTTTGTCATAATTAACACGAACAGCTGTGATTGAGCCGCTGCTTCCGCTCTGACAGCCACACACAGCAAACAAACGCTACACACACACACACACACACACTTTATTATGATCTCAATAACTACAGGCTGTTTTTATTCTTATTTTTCTCTTTTTCCAAATTTATTTTACTCACTCTTTGTTTTCACAAATACTTCACATTTCTAAATGCTTAAAGTTTGAAGATGGAGAAAAGTTTTTTTTTACATGATGGCGCGCGCAGCCGGTTATAAACCTACAACCAGTTTATTAAAAACTGTAATTTTGTTTTTTATCTTTCCTGGATTCACCGTCTCAAAAGCAGTGATGATGATTATTATATATTTGACAAACACTGAGGAGAAACTGCCGATGGAAAAAAATAATAATCATCTCAATCCTTGACAAATTAAAAACCTATTGCATTTCTCATTATCCCGTTAAATTGTCGAGGGAACTTTTCAGGCGTGCATTTATGAGACAATCCGTTTCTGAATAAGAAACATAGTTGACTTCTCCCTCGCGATTAGGAGGCTCAGCCCCTAAAATAATTCCCCGTTATCTAATTCATTGATCTAAAATGAAGCCTGAGCTGCTGCATGTATAGCAGACCCCAACGCTAGACGACGGCTTGCGTTGTGAAAGATAGCATAACACAATTTAAAAACTTCAAAAAGCCGCAGAAAGACACAGTCCGAGCATGCAGAATACTACCTCACGGTTTGCTGATGAGCATCACAGCTGCCGATTGGGAGGATTGGAGGAGATTTTCTCTCTTTGCAGGCATCCGGTCGCCGCTTGTTTTGACAAAAAGTCGGGGGCGTCCTCAGCTGTGGGCGACATTGTTCTGCCGGTCGGGGTTATAGGAGGGTTTTTTTGTTTTGTTTTTTTGCTCCCCCAAAAACGGGCATTTTTTTTTCCTCCCAGACGATAATTTCAGGTTTTGTAAAGGAAGATATGATGGAAATCTCCTTGTTACAGGCGACCGCTCGACGCATGCGTGTGCGGGGAGACGGGGAGCGGGAGAGAGAGCGTGAGAAAGACGCACAGATGGAGCTGAAATATGGGAAGATTCACAGGCAGAAAAATCAGCTCCATTTTGTCTTTTAATGGTTCCAAAAAATAAAGTGACTTTGGCTTATTTGACAGAGTATTTCCCCCCCCTGTTTTCACAAGATATTTTTAATTATAACAGCCCTAAAGCAGGCCATGTATGACATATACATTATGTTTTTCCTTGACATAAATTCTGATGTTTATGTTTTATAATATTTTATTTATTTTCTGACATATTTAACTGTCATAGGCTGCTTCCACAATAGAGATATTAGCAGCTCAGTTTGACATAGTGACATAAAGAAAGTAAAAGCATCTGTGTGATGATGTGTGTGGCCTTTTTGTGTGACATCCACACAGAAAGATGTGACGATAATTGCAGCAGCATGTGGTCCGCTCTCTGCATGTATATGTGTACGTGTGCGTGTGCGTGTGCACGCGCATGTATGTACACAGCTATAGGCCGAAGACAACCTTAAATAAATCCACTTAGCGGTGTAACTAACCGGGGACGAGTCTCAGGCTTGTATCTCAGAGCATCAGAGCGTTTTTGACGGTGTGAAAAAAATCAGCTGTCTGCGTTTGGTTTAATAATCACAGCTGAAGGAATCATATATCAGGCACATTAGCCCGAGGGCTATTAGGCACTGGTCCTCATTGAAATTTGCATTTTAAAACGATCAGTCGGTGCCTCCTTAAAAACCACACTGTCAAAGTGATGGGAGCTAATGCAACAATTACAGGCTCACGATGTGTGTGTGTGTGTGTGTGTGTTTTTATTTTTTTTAACAAAACGTTTTCATTTGATGTAATATTTTCTTGGGGTTTGTAATTGTGTCACTACACAGCTGAGCTTCTCCATAGGTTCACCATCATCGATGGCGCGTGCACGGGCTTCAAAACATGTGTGCACGTGTGCTTTTTTGTGCACGTGTTTATTTTGGTGAGATCTTATAGGGATTTTTTTTGTTTTTGTTTTTTTTGGTTGTTAATAATTGTGACATCCTGAAATGTAGAAAAGGTTCAACCGACGGAAGCACCGATGCAAAGCTTGACATTGTGTTTGTTTGTCCCTGGAGGACAGCGGGTCAAAACCCTGCTGGAGTGTCCTTGAGCAAGACAACGAGGCAGGTGCACACAGGCTGCCACGTTTGACTGAGATACTTTAAAAAAGGAATTAGATTTCTATGTGTTATTATTATTGTTGACGTAGTTGTTATTATAATTGTTGTTGTTGTTGTTGTTACTGAACATTTCTCTCTTTTTAAAAAAATACAAATAAATTCAAAACTTCAGTAATAACTCTGCCGGGGCCTGTATCTATAGGCTGCATGTGAATTTGGCGACAAACCGGGGAAGTTGTCCCGCTCGGTGTGAAGCAGACGGTAAATTGGTTGCACGGTGTGGTCACCTCTCCGGATTGAAGTCAGGTTTTAACCGGTGAAGAGGTTGAAGGTCCATGTTTGTTGCGATTCATTACATTAAATGGAATCAGGGAGGGATCCTTAGTATTACCCCCTCCACACACACACACATGCACACACACACACGTACAGACACACACACACCCCTCTCCTTATTTTTTTTTTCTTCTACTACCACCCGCTCTTTGTTTATGTTGTAATGTACATATATTTTTGGTGAAGGTATTATAATAGCCGGTCTTCGTGCTGATTGGGCGCTCAGGTTGGTGAGTGAACGCCCTGCAGATTATGTCAGATTGCGTGCAGAAACCAAACCAGCCCAGCCTTTGAACTTCACCGCTTTTGGCTCGTATTCACGCTCTTCCGCTCATTTCCAAGCCAGGTGCTTGACGACAAACCTCAGAGAGAGAGAGAGGGAGAGAGTGTGTGTCGCAGAAAAAAAATAACACTTTTACGACTCCTGCAAACTGACTGCGGAACATTGCTTTCACCTTTGAGGATTTTTTTACGTGTGTGCATCTTGCATGTGTGTTTTTTCCCCGCGTCGCCTGCCGCAGGTCTGAAAGAGAGTTGTTATTGGACTTGTACGAACGCGCATCAGTGTTTCAACTCGGGAAAAAAAAAGCAAATCGGGCTCTGGATTTTTTTTATTTTATTCTGATTTATTTTTGCTCTTTCCACGACTCCGAACATCCCCCAGACGTGGCATGACTGGTATCTGGCATCTAGACAGGTGAATAACTTCCGTTCCTTTCCGATAAGAACTTTTCCTCGTCGTTAACATTGGGGGATAATAAAAAAAAGACACTTTTTTAAAGATGTCGAAACCCGCCGATCATATCAAGAGACCCATGAACGCGTTCATGGTTTGGTCCCGGGGCCAGAGGAGGAAAATGGCTCAGGAGAATCCCAAAATGCACAACTCGGAGATCAGCAAAAGACTGGGCGCCGAGTGGAAGCTGCTCTCCGAGTCTGAGAAGAGACCTTACATCGACGAGGCCAAGAGGCTGCGGGCTCAGCACATGAAGGAGCACCCCGACTACAAGTACCGACCCCGGCGCAAACCCAAGAACCTGCTCAAGAAGGACAGGTACGTTTTCCCGTTGCCTTACCTCGGGGACACCGATCACTTGAAGGGACTTCCCGTGTCGGCCGCGGACTCTCTTTTGGGCCCCTCGGAGAAAGCCAGAGCGTTTCTGCCGCCGACGTCCGCCCCGTACTCCTTCCTCGACCCGAGTCAGTTCAGCTCCAGCGCCATCCAGAAGATGACGGAGATGCCCCACACGTTGAGCACCAGCACTTTGCCGTACGCGTCCTCGTTGGGATACCAGAACGGCGCGTTCGGCACCCTTGGGTGCCCCAGTCAGCACACCCACACCCACCCGTCGCCCACAAACCCGGGCTATGTCGTCCCGTGTAACTGCACAGCCTGGTCAGCGTCAAGTTTACAGCCCCCGGTGGCCTACATACTTTTTCCAGGTATGACCAAGACTGGGATTGACCCATATTCATCCGCACATGCCACTGCCATGTAACCCTCAAGACTCTTTTCTTTTCTTTTTTTTATTCACTTGAATACTGAAATGCATGTAAATATAATATGGACAGCGCGCCCCATTAAAAAGGCATGAACAGTATTAACTGCCTTGGACTTGTTATGGCAAAAAAAAAAGAGAAAAAAGAGAAAAAAAATCCACAAACTTTTCCAGAAATCCAACAAGTTCCTGACTTGAGCAAAGGAGCTGGATTTGGTGTAAAGGACGGTGCCCTGTGAACTGTAAGAAATGTAAATGTTATAACGTTTATGGCAACCAGAAAAAGGAGGCCTTTAACTTTATTTATTGTGTACATTTCAATGCTGATATGCTGATTTGTGTTGGTTATTGATAGGGTACTCTTTTATTTTGAAAAATTTGGCTTGCACAATTAGCATTCTTATTTCCTGTATAGGCCTAAGTAGTCTACATTTTGGCACTCGTAATTTTATGATGTTCTGGATAGGGTCAAATTCAGGACCTATAGGCTGGATTATATACGGGTCATATTGTTTATATTTATCAAAAACTGGCACATAAAACTAGACGGTCTATTTAAGATGACAAAAAGAGAAAAAAAGTCATTTACATCCAAATGTTTTATTTGACATTTTTCCTGTGGTTCAGTGCTAATAATAGTCACCCGCGTCATTTGATTTATCTGTTTTTGTTTCTGAGGATAACTTCTATTTGAATTCAAGGAGTTATATGTGTATTATCATCTAAGATGGTAATTTAAATTCTGTCATGTTATGGAAAGGATAATGTATCTAGAAGGTTGATACCTCCTGCTCTTTGTTCAATTGCTGAACAAAGGCATTTCGAATAAAGACAATCTGTCTTCAACGATATCAATTTCCTGTATTTGTAGGTTATTGGGTACTTGAGATGGCAGAGATAGTGACTGACTGTGGAGGTGCTGCGGGGGAGTGAACCCTGCCAGGATCAAGGCCTAATTATTTAGATTTGAAATGACAAATTAAAATTATAAAAACGCTTAAAATAGAAAAAATAATCCACTAAAAAAAAGCAAGTGCAAGAAGACATTTTTAAAAACAAAAAATAAATAGCGAGATTTTTTTTTTTTTTTGCACATTTTAAATGTCAGACCCAACTTGACCCCAAGCTGATCAATACAGTTGATAGGCTGCAGACTGAACTTTAACAAACGCGTCCTGCTGTAGAACAATAACACGAGGATCAATCCTCCTTTTCCCCTCATCGATCCTTCCTCCCGCGTGCGCCCTGGGAGGCTGTCACGCTCCTCCGCTGATCGGTCTGATCGTTTCCTCATCGGGGCTTAATTGCCTCCGCGTTTGGCTGCTTCTGCTGCTCCTGAAACAGGTTTCAGACATGTTCAGCGGTGAAAGCCGGTGCAGGAGGGTGTTTTTTTTTCTTCTTTTCTTTTTTCTGGTGTGACACTGGGATGAACCGGTTGTGATCTTTTGATGTTTGACAGTTCAGGAGAGGCCTCCCCGGAGGGATTCCGCCCGTCCGACTTGTCTGACTGCTTAATCACTTCACAAGGAGGGGAGCCTTCGTCTTAATTATAGGTTTAACTAATGGAACAAACTCAATGTAAGGTGATTTCTTTTTCCTTCTCTCTTTAAAAACCGGCTGCTCGGCTGGGAAGCAGCCCACCACCATCAGGACTCTCTGCGTGTGTTTTTGCGGGTTTAATATTCCTGCGTGTGTGTTTACTTTTCTTTAAAAAAGAAAAAGAAAAGGAAAAAAAAAAACCCCGCTGAAGCTTGTTATCGCCGACTCATTCAGTCGTGTTTAAACCTGCAAAAACTTGTGAATGATCGGTCCAACTCTAATTACGACAACACTGAACGCAAACAGGAGGATTTATGCGAGTATTTAAAGATTTAAATGTGGATTCAGCGCAGTTTTCTCATTTTTCTCCCTCCTCTCTGTTAATAGAGAGGAGACTTTGCGCACCGCGGTGTATATACCCGCACATTAGACGACTGTAGTATTAATTAAAATTTTCATTCCACATCCAAATTGTTTACTTATCTGCCAGGAACATATGCTGAGAGAAGTTAAGATTCACGATTCTGCACTATTGCCCAAGGTGCAATTCAATCCTGGGGAGGAAGGGGGGAGAGGAGGGGAGGAAGAGGGGAGGAGGAGGACGGGCAGATTTTTTTATGACAGACTTAGTCCTTATCTGAAGCTGTAAATTAGGGTGATACTTCATTGAACCGAATGTGAAGTTTTACATCAAACCCCTAAAGCATCCTAATTCAACTTTGAAATTAGACAATTATAATTACTTTCAGGAGTAACAGCAGACGTGGGGTTTTTATTTTTTAATTTCTCCACGATGAAAATGAGGCGAATAACCTTTTTTTTTCTTCTTCTTTCTTCTACACATAACTACTGTTTTACAAATATTTTTCCTGTTATATTTTATTTATTTTATTAAAGCTGTTTTTAAGTTTTTTTTTATGTCGGCTACGATTCACTCGCTACCTGTAATTATCCAACTTAGTCACGGAAATTGAGTGTGGTTACAACGCCCTGAAATAAATAACCTGAACGATAAACGGCATCTGAGAGGTATAATGGGAGGGAAATTATGATTTGAAATTATAGAGGGATTGGTGGTGGTGGGGGGGTGGGTGTTTAAATCTCTCTTTAACTCTTCCCCCCTTGACGTTTTTATTGGAGCACAACAGAGAGAATTCAATCTGCCTTATCTCTCCAGGACTCCTTTTCAGCGCCAGATCAGAGAAAAAGGGGAGAGGATAATTGTTCTTTATTTTATTTAATTTAACGCGACAGCCAGCCGCTTTCAGGTCATTTATATGCTTCATTTAGTGATAAAAGTCAACGAGGAGGGGGGGGGGACACCGAGTAAAGCAGGCGCTTTTTACTTTTTCCTACACAACACTTAAAAGTCCAACAAAATGTAAAAACAGATGAAACAAAAAATAGCGGAAGGAGGGAGGAGGAAAGAGGAGGAAGGGGGGGGGGATTTTTAATTAAAAGCCATGGGTCATTTACATTATTGTGTTTTAATGTTACCCTGAAATCATCTTCAGTAAATGGAGTTTGATAAGTGGCTGTTGAGAATGTGGCCTTGTATTAAGGCGTGCTAATTTCCTTAATCAAAAGGAAAAAAGCCCCCTCGAGGAGAGGTTGAAGGGAAAATACTGTTGATGATGATGGTGATGATGATGATGGTGATGATGATGATGGTGATGGTGATGAATCGTTGTTGTTGTTTCTCCTGATGATGAGAAAGAAAGTGGGACGAT
>JAQNCA010000025.1:24939220-24953335 GCA_029783725.1 Acanthurus tractus
CCCCGCACACCCCCCCCCCCCCCCCCCACCCCACCCCCCACGGCCCCCCCACCCTTTTTTTTTTTTTTTTTTTCTCCTCTAATGCAGCTCTTGCCATTATGCAAAGCCCCGCTTCAGTATCAATATGGCCTAGTGCTTTTAAGGTGCTTTGGCTGCTGATGTAGAGAGGCATTTTTAATGGACTTTGTTGCAGAAATCATTGTTGTGGGGTAATTTTACCCTACTCAAAGGCCTTGGTGAATGAGGTCTGCATTTACCAGACAGCCCAGCAGCAAGCCACGCTATATTTCACCTGGCAGTCAGTGCTGAAATGAAATCCAATAGTCGTCGCCCATATAGACAACAGACAGCTCCAAATGTGTTTTCTTTTTTCTTTTTTTTCTCCGCCCTTTTGTTATTTAATTTGATCAGACAACGTCGGTCGCGGCAAAAAAAAAAAAAAAAAAAAAGTCGGATCCACCGTGGGGGAAGAAAACAGATAAATCAAGATAAAACCGTCCTGCAGAAACTGAGAAACGAACCGCGGGATTTTCTTCAGGAGGAAGGCGGAAAAGCCGAAACCAGATGTGTCATTGCAATTAAAGAGTCCCATGGCCTTAATTAAACTGACCTGGGGTGTCAACTTCACCTCGGCGCTGTAGGTCACTGGCAGAGGAAGCCATTAGAGCCCAAGTTCAAACCGATATAGCAACTTAATTGAGCACCTAAAGGCTCCGGCTCCTTAAATCAAACACTATCAAGGGCTGTCCCCTGGTAAAATAATTAACCTGGTATGAGTTCCACACGGTGGTGAAATATAACGGGCTGCGGTGAAATCGTCCCGTAGTCTTTGTTTCAACACATTCGCAACAGGAGGAAACTCCTCGTGAGAGCAATTCAGCACCAACACGACACCAGGAGCATATTTTGTCATTTTTTTTAAGCAAAAGTTTGAATGAGTTTTAGCAAAGATGCGGCTTTTGATTTGCAAAAAAAAAAAAAAAAACGTCTTCACGGGGGAAAAGTGTGGTTTTTTATATTTTCCCACACATTGCACGAGCAGAAGAGTCTTAAAGCAGAAGGCCTATATGTTCATTTCCACTATCGTGTTTGTCCCAGTGAAGGCAGAGAATTGGCAGTGTTGTGACGACAGTCTCCAGTTAATTAGTTTCTGAAATTGAGTTTTGATGGAGCCTTTCCAAATGATGCCAAGACAAAATTTGCTTCTGCCGAGGCTGTCTTATTGAAAGCCATTTCTGTGTCCCTTTGCAAAGAGCTCTGGCTTGTTTGTTCGTCAATATATCTAACAACTGCTTGGGTTATGGTCGGGATGGTAGAAGCATTTATTCCCTCGCTACGTCGCGGCGTGAATTTGTTAAATACTTTTCATGAAATTGTCCTCGAGAATGTCTGAGCAGGAGAAAAATTTAACACTTACAACACGTTCCCTCTTGCAGATTTTCTTTCTTTCTTTCTTTCTTTCTTTTTGGAGGCAAACAACTTTATCTGATGCACACACACCAATGTTAACCACTCCCCCCTATCCCTTTCTTTCTCCATCCCTCTCTTCCCCTTCTCTCCGGAGCATGTCAGATGCCGTGGTCTTATTTGATTGCTTAGGAAAAGTGCAGTGATAGAGCAAACACCCGGTGAGATATGATGACAAATGGGTCCAGATCCCAGTAAATTACTTTCTGCTCAAATCGAAATTTCATTCAGTTTGCTGCTCACCGAGATGAAGTAATCTAAATTGTGGACTCAGAAGGAAGATAGAAGGGAAGCTGGAGCAAGCATTTCATTATCAAGAGGCAGAGGGGGGAGAGAGGGAGAGAGAGAGAAGGTTAGGGACGAAAGAGATGAGCAGAAGCAAATCTAAAGTGTTGACACCATGATTGAAAAGGTTAACCCATGCACATTATATATCAACCCGAGTAGCTACGGGTTTCTAATGGAAACGCGGCACTGACAGAGCATTCACAGGAGTCCTAATGGCAAAAGCACTACGTCTCCGCCTGGATGTACAATCAAATCCTCTTAGGTCCTGATTGCTTATGTTCCAGGTTATTATTAGGTTGCAAAAAATGTGCAGCGGAAAAGTAATGTGCAGTTTCAGTGCGAGATGCTCGTGGAGAGCCAAGTGCAGAAGGATCCATTTATCCATCGATACTCTGATCATTTCCTGTTTCTTCATTCTGGTTTTCTTTTTTTTCGCTTCTGTATGTTTTCTCTTCGAGTTATGAATGTAGGCCGGCGTGTAGTTTTCATTCAGTCAGCAGACTGAAGCGTGGTTGGTCAAATCTGTGCAGTCGTTCCTCAGTAACATTTGCTCCTCCTCCTCCTCTTCTTCTTCTTCTTCTTCTTCTTCTTCTTCTTCTTCTTCTTCTTCTTCCTGTTTCTTGCTTCCTTGCAGATTATTTGGAAACAGCGGAGCTTGCAGTGCTTGTGGTCAGTCCATTCCCGCCAGTGAGCTGGTGATGAGGGCACAGGGCAACGTGTACCATCTCAAGGTAAAGTCCAGTTTCCCCAGAAAAGCTTTGAACTGATCAAGAGGATTAAATTGAACTTTTCACAATATGATTTTGTAGCTTATTTGGATTTAAACGTCTCATGTGGTTAAACAATGTTAAAAAACTTTGTCACCTTGGAATTTCAAGATTTTCCTGATGACTCATTTCACTGATGTTCAAACCCAGAAGAGTCAACTCGTCTAAAAGCAAAATAACAATCAGAAAACTGTGATAGATTAAACAATTTAATCTGAAGTTAGACGTTAAACATTGTCCAAAAAATTAGCATCTATTATTTGAGCCATTTGAACCGTTGGTACAGTTCTTCAATAACGGAATTGCATTTAAATTCTCATTACAGTGATACTTTACATCATGAATTATGAACACTGAACATTATCCAGTGATTAAAACGAGTACAGTAATTAAAAATTAATAAGTTGAACCTTTAAACGATTAGTCATCCATCCCTAGAAGCTGCCATCAATAAAGTCATTTTCCGAGCAAAGTGATGAGCTCAAGCTTCACTCATGTAAGAAATCATGGTTATTTTTGTCAGATGTGATTGTTTAGTCGGTAAATTATTCAAAAAAGTTTTAAAAAAGTCCAAAATGACGTCTTTAGATGCATCTTTTGTCGAAAAAAAAGCCCCAAAATCTGAGAATTTTTCATTTACAGTCAGAAATGACAAAGAAAAGCAGCAAAAGATAAAAATATTTGCTAAAAAAACAAACTTCTTGATCATCAAAATAGTTGCAACTCATTTTTTAGGATCATCTAAAAAGTTAATAGACTTTTTGTGCAGCTCAAGTTCAAAATCAAACTGTTGTTACGACAGTAGGACTCCTGGTCTTTGGGCCTGTTTGTGATCAGGGTCTCTTTGTGTCGCCCCCCCCCCCTCCCTCTCTGTCCCCCCTCCCTCAGTGTTTCACATGTTCCACCTGCCGGAACCGGCTCGTCCCGGGAGATCGGTTCCACTACATCAACGGCAGCCTGTTCTGCGAACACGACAGACCCACAGCGCTCATCAACGGCCATTTGAGTTCACTGCAGACGAACCCACTACTGCCCGATCAGAAGGTGAGACCCCCCCCCCCTCTGATGGCGAAGAGTGCTGCGGGGCTCTTTGTGGTCTCGTTTCAAAGTATTAAAAAAAAGAAAAAGGGAGTTGGAGGCTGATGACTTCAAAGTAAAGTAGAAGTGGGTAAAAGCTTGTCATCAGTCAGTCGGAGTCATTAGCAGGAAAAGAAAAACATCTGTAATTTTCACGCCAACATTTTTCACTCTGTTTATATTGATGTCGTCGATTCGACTCCACTGCGAGGCATGCGCTGGATATTAAATCTTACGGAGCAGAGATGAATTTTATTTTTAGACAGCCAATGGATTTTCCCATCATTCTTGTCGGAGGACACGCACTCACAAAATCTGTATTAACCGTCAGCACAAAAACATGCGAAAAAGATCTGTTTTTTGTGTATGTGCATGCGTGTGTGTGTGTGTGTGTGTGTGTGCGTGTGTGTCGTCGTCCTCACACTGGGTTTGTTATGAGCTGATATACATTCGACTCATCTTGAATTTATTCTCCGTCCCGAGCCAGACTCCCTCAGTCCTGCTGACAAATGACACTCGCTTCCATTAATACAGAGTGTTTAAAACTGCATTTGACTACTGTATCAACAAGACCGGGATCACCTGGGCTCGGTTATTACTCCAAGGCCAAAAAAAAAAATCTGTATCCAGAGCCTGGAGGTTGAACACAAGACGGCGAGCTGCAGCAGCCAGTATATCATAAAAAGCTGTCATCATCGGCTTCTTCCTGATTTGATCTCGATGCCTCCAGTGAAAGCAAAACAGAAGGCCTAATCATATACGAGGGATAACTTCATTCTTCAGGATAGCTTCATTCTGCCCGCAGGAGATCTAATCATTTTTGCCTCACAACAAGGAGCTTTATTGATACCTTGTCTGCACACACAGCACACGCAGAGATATGGGGAGGTGTTTGGAGTGTGTCAGACTCTGACTGAAAGAGGAATTATATTGTTGGGAGCATGCATTTCACCTTGAGTGGTTTTGTGAGTCGAGGAGAGGTAGAACTCCATTAAGCCTCCCCCCCCCATCTCTCTCCTCCGCCTCCCTCCCTCCCTCCCCCGGCTCCCTCCCTCCACGTCACAGGCCTTTTAAGGGCTTGTCACTTCTACAAATCAGCTCTTAGAGCTCTTAGAGCTCCTCAGATTTAAATTGAAAGCCGTTGCATTATCTAGCTTAATTTTAAATGTCTGTTTAAGTCCTCGCTCCCCACCCTCGGTGTCTCCTGCAGCACGGCTGGTGTAGTAAATATGAGGCCTCATTGTTTATTTATGCGCTAACATCAATTGTAGTGAAAAACTGCTGAATTATTGATGCTAAAACGCAATCTGAATATTGGCCCTAGTGCTTTAATTATAGCAGAGAGAGAGAATTATTAAATAAACAGAGAGGCATCCCTCAGTGGGAGCAGTCTCAGGATGCTTTTGTTATCTCCGTGAGTGAAAGAAGAAGAGTTATCCTGCTGCCGAGGCACTCCAACACACAAACAGCCTCATTGCTTTTTATTTTTTATTTTTTTGCTCAAACAGAATTCGGACGGCGTGGAACAACACGGACGCGCTGCTCTTAAAATCAATGCACCTCGTGTGAGTAAGCCTCGGCGTCATGGCGGCGGCGGCGGCGGCGGCGGCGGCGCAGACTGAATGCAGAAACGCAGGGTTGAGACGATGAAGCAGTCACCGGGGTTATCTGCTCGCCATTGTTTTGATTATGTGCGATTTTGCTGTGACATAATTGGCGATGTCCGCGTTCACGGCGCAGGACATTTGATGCTCAGTTATTAAGCTTTTCTTCCCAGCTTCTTCCTAATCTCTTTGTTCAGAACAGACAAATTACCTCTCTCACACGGAGCTGCTTTGACCCAGGGGAGTGAGACCCTCCCAGCGTCAGTCACTTTAATTAGCCCCCAAGTAGGAGTTTGCAATTACTAATAGACTGAAGCCCTCCTAGTGATTTGAGGGATGAAGGGAAAAGTAAATTACCCTTAGAATCAGGAAGGGAAAAAAAGAAAGCAAAAGGAAAAGAAAAAAAAGAAAAATCATTTTTCTGTTTCACAGGACTGAACACCTCCTGCAGTTATGTTGGAGCGTGGTTATAATTATACCAAAGAGAATCGCTTCATGGATGCACTTTAAAGTTAATGCAAAGTAAATGGGACACCAGATGGTTTTCAAAGCCTGGCTGATCAATAAATTAAACACTAGAAGGCTGCTGGAAAAGTTGATCCATCAGGGCGGAACATTTATGGCATTTTGTGAACTGATAATGACGACCTGAACTCTTTTTTTTTCAATTTTCTTTTTTATAAAAATGTTTTGTTTTTGTTTTCATTATTCAGGTGTGTTAGGCAGGAGCCACGCAGGAAGCAGGAAGTGTGCCTTCATTTTAGCCCTTACTCATCGTCACCCGAGACAGCGTGGATCAGCAGCAGCACCCCCGGCCTTTTAGCCCCAAAGGAATCCTCCACCCATCTCACCTGCAAACCTGACTTTTATTTCTGCAAAACCCCGCCCACCTGCAAACCCCGCCCCCTCGACGCTCCTCAGCCTTCAACCTTGGCTTTTTCCCCAAATCACGGGTGGATAACTTGCACTTAACGCACCTGAATCGGGACGCTGGAGGACTCCGTGACCTTGGAATTTAAGAAAAAAATTAAAAATTTGAAAAAGAAATTTAAAAAAAAAAAAGGAGCCCGATCAGAATCGGAGGAGACTCTTCAGGAAGAGAAAATGAAATAACACACAAGAGGATGTTGTGACTGAAGTAAAGGGGAAAGAGAAAAAAAAAAAAGACTAATGAGGTTAAAGAGATGCAGACTTTTCAACTCTGCATATTTGTTTAAAGACATTTGTGGGGAAAAAACCGGGACCTTTTCATTTTTTTTCCTCTCTTCCTTTTTTTTCTATCCTCATTTCCCAACAACATGGTGTTTTCACTTTATATATTTTAAGTGTTGTCAAAGGGGAATGTGTTTTTCTTTTTCTTTTTTCTTTTTTTCTTTGGTGGTATATATATAAATATATCTCTTTAAAAAAAAAAACAGGGGGTTTAAAAAAAAAAGTGTGGCTTTTTGTGGAAAAACGAATCATGAACACTCTTCTTGGTGTATTTGTAAAACTACCATGTATGTACAGTATGCATGTAAATGTCGTTGTCCAGGCGTGGCTACAGTACATTCTGCCCTCTACACACAGCCCAATCCTCCCTCCTCCCCTCAAAACCTGAACCCATGGCAAACTAAAGAAAGATGCTCATAGTCAGTAATGTAGAGATCTTCACCAACATATAAATGCTGAATGAAAGAGAAATTTATTTGTGATATTTTCCGAGACATTTGCTCCAGTATGGTGTATTTAATTAATAAAAATATTGAAGATTTAAAAAAAAAAAACAAACAAAGCCTCCTTAAATTCATTGTTGAAGCTTCAGAATCTGCATTCGAAGTGACGAAAAAGTTTGGTTTCGACAAAAAAATCGCTGGAAAAAAAGAAAAAAGTTGGCGTTGCACGAGTTTCTGGAAACCACAGATATGTTGAAAAGTCCTTTATGCACTGAGTTTTATGTTGTGACTGCTCTGCGGTCGAGGACTTGTTGGTGTTAGGCCCAAAACCACTTAGTTAGAGGTTAGGAGAAGATCAAGATTCTGCTTAAAATAACCCGTTTCGTCGCCGCAAACACGGCTGAAAAATGTTGCAATGTCCAGTTTAAAAGTTCCCAATTTTTGTGGGTTGAAACAGGAAGCGGCGGTGGTCTCCAATGCTGGTCTGCTGCTCACCAGCTCTCACAAAAGCAACGAGTCTGTGGTTTTTTTCTCAGAAAAAAAAAACGGTACCACGCCAACATTTTTAAGGGCATCTTAATGTCTGAATTACATAATTCCTACAAGATCCAATTTGCCAAGTGACCATGAATCCATCTTTCATGCAGAAGGCGGTTATTTACAGTGTGACTCGTCTGTCTTAGCGCTGAAAAGCCTCTATTGAAAATCCTGCAGCGCTGCCATTCAATTTCCAGCCTAGCAATCATCAGGGCGCATGATGAGCGTCTAACTGAAAATGGATAAACATGTATCCTTTCTTTCTGTTCAAATGACCGTTTGCTATTCATCACTCTAATACCTGACAGAAATAGAGGAAAATGTCCCTTTGAAGATTCAATTACTGCAGAGAGGGAGAGAGGTGTCTCTCTTTGGCAGGCACAAATTGAATGGGCTATTTGCAGAACAAATTGGTGTTTGAAGTCCTTGCAAGACCTAATAGGTCTGAAGGAGGAACCCAGTAATGGCTGATGCGCTTATCTGTGGAGTGTGGGCCCCTCATGAGCCCGGCGCTGAAACAATGCCGCTGTACAAGATAAGACTTTCATGCAAAAAAAAAAAATAAAATCAGCTCAAATAAGAAAAGGAAATAGGCCAAAAGAGTAAACAGACTTTTTTTGTGTTTTTTAAAATGGAAATTTAAACGCTACGAAGATCTTTGCAGAGCTCGAAGAAACCGATCTGTTCTGAATGCTAATGTTTTTTTTCTGAAGTGCAACAACACTGATTATCATGGTAATCCCAAATGTTGAAACATGAGTTCTGGAAGTATTTCCATGAGCTGTTAATGTCGGAGTAACTTTTGTTTTAGATCAGCTCATAAAAAAACTACACTGATTTGCCAAATTATTAGCAAACTTCTTCTTCATTGTTTAAGTCGGTTCCATCTGAGTTAACATACAGTTGTTCATAGTTTATATCTGACCTTCTTTAACCAGAAAGCCTTTTTCCCAAGTGGGACATTATGACTCTTCACAGTGTGAAGTTAATTGCATTCCGTTTAGAAAGTTAAGAAATATAAAGAAAAGATGTCAGATATTTGATTTTCTCTGCATTTAAAAGCTTCCCAACTTGCCTGGATTTACCTTTAAAGGTTGTGTTTCGACAAAAGTCACCTTTCAATGTCATTTAGATGATAAAAGGTTATAATAACTGAAGGTGCGTTATTAAAACTGTGAAAATTACTATCTGATATAAGGAAAACAGATTTTACAGATGAAGAGTTAAGGTTTGCATTAAAGGAAAAGTTCTGCAGCTCAGAAAGCCGTTTTATCAAAACAAGTTACACTTAAAAAATAGGAGTTTGGATAAAAAAATGCAGTTTTTAAAAGGTAAATAAGTGCAACTGCAGTTGTTTCTCATCCTCAGCCTCCATGTGGCTGAAAAACATCAGTGTTGTCAGAGCGAACTCACTCGTGGAGATGAATCTCATTGCAAATCCACAAAAGCAATATGGTCAGATTTACAAAAACTCAAAACAATCTCAAGGGATAATTCGGCTTTTTCACGTGACATTTAAATGGAGCTTTGGCTGGAGGTTGTCTCAACCACTTAAAACTGGAATTTGCAGGGAACAGCTATGTAAACATGGTCAAAATGTGGTCGGCGTTAATACTCGGATGACTGCAAAAAACGATTCAGAATGAAGACATCATCCTCATTTAGCTTAACCGCTGCATTTGATTTAAGGTCTTTTCGGACGATTTGACTGTGAATTACGAAACACGTTTGCAGGCGCCGCCCACGGTCGGATGTTCGGGAGGTGATAACCAGAGAACCAGATCCTGCATTTTCACTTCCACCTGCTTATTAAACGACTCTGAGGCCAAAGAAGCCTTTGAGTATCAGATTTTTTTTTTTTTTTTTTTTAAATGAATTATCCTTTAAGTTGATTTTGGGTTTGAATTTGCTTTTAAGTGACCTCAGTAATCCGCAGCATAACAACACTATTTCGTGCTACACCAACATTGGCCTTTTCCATTATGAAATCCGCTTGGTTCCATTAAGCTGTTTACTCACACACACACACATGCACACGTAAACACACACATGCATGTACACACACGTAAATATACAAACTTGTACAGCGGGAAGCACACACACACACACACACACACACACAAACACATTTCATACGTCATCAACTTATTGAACAAGTCAAAAAGCACAGTCCCAGACTCACTGAAATTATATATATATAATAAAAAAAAACTCTATTTCCACTTAATCCATATGTGAGAATTTGCTTTGATGTGACAGACCAGAGTGAGGGCTAATGGATCTCACCCACAACAATGGAGCACACTTAAATGGCACGTCTGCCTGAGGGAAATCACTCTGCTGCAACTCCGACTCCTTCCTGCTCTCACCGGGGAGTCTGCTGATGCACCACAACTGGATTACTTATGATTAGTCACCTTGTATTTATTCGTAATTAGTTTACGTCTTCATTCTGCTGGAAGTTTTTGATCATCATTGCATTCAGCGTGTTGGGGAGCAGATGTTGTGTTATGCATGATGAGCCTTTGCAAACCGAAAAAACTTTATGCCGGGACTAGTTTTCTCCTTTTTTTTTTTTTGTTCGTTATCCGTATCAGAAACAAAACACGTAAGATCTTCCAGATGCTGACGATAATAACTTCAACACACTTTGTAGTTTTTTTGGGGGTTTTTTTTATTGGGCAAAGCAAAGGGGTTTATGATCTGAGAAGAAGCAGCGGTTTTATCCAAAACTTTAAAAATCTTCAGTTGTGTAACACAGACCTCAGCGCTCGTTATAGACCGATTAATCCGGCCAATTAGACCGGCAGTTTGAGAGGAACATAACTGGCCAATGACTGCGCTCACATGGCCGATAAAAACAAAAAACACCTCTGCAGACAGATGTGTCAGTGTGGCTGCTGTAGAACAATGTTAACGCTCTTCCACGTGAGTTTCGGGAAGGTGATGCAGTTTGAAGCTTCGTACTTAAAAACATGAATGTTAACGTCAAATGTTTTGTCACCATTTTTGCCATCCGAAATAAAACAGCCAGTCCAAATCAAAACCATTTCTATCGCATTAAATGTGTTATATAATAATGTATAAAACAAAGCAGTTGAACGATGTTACTCCTGACATGTTGAACCCTGCCGTCCCTTAACTACGAATCACGTACTAAGATCTGCAGAATAACTTCATTTAATTTTCGTAACACCAAAAAAAAAGCACGCCTGCTCTTGGCAGAAAACAAGTTAACAGGTCACCTCCACAAGCAGCTAACTACGACTCTTTTTTACGTTTATTGTTAAGTGGCGCCCTCATGTGGCCATATTTATATGACGTTAGCGGAAAAAGAATTTAGATAACGAGTTATAAAGACTCATAAAGTAGCATATGAAGGAGGTGGATGGAGGGGTCAAACAATTTCAGGATGGAGGTCGATGTTTGTGTGCGAAACTGACGACTCTCACTGCCACTAGGTGTCACACTGGAGCACCTGCATCTCAGATCTAAACAAATACATGCTTTGTTTACGCAATACAGCCAAAAAACAGCAATGAAAAGAGATGGTTACGAAGCAGCAGTTACGGTGGTTAAAGTTATAGTTACGAAACTACCGAACAAAGGTAGGTAACAACAAACTTAAGGTGTTTTTATAAACTTATTTTAGTTTTTTGTTTAGTTGTAACATGAGAACGTTTTTCACTTGGAAAACAGATGCAGGCAGAACAGGAAGGGACCAACATGCACTAACATGAACACAGGACCTGAGCGGCCATCAACATGACCAGAGAAGCTCAGATTACAACACACACACACACACACACACACACACTGACACACACACACACACTGAGCAGTGCTTCAGGAGGACATTACTCCTCTTTATCTTTACATAGCCAAGTTGTTTGCTGTTATATAAATGCTTAAGATCACATATTTTAAGTTACGAAACCCACATTAACAGTTATGTCCTTCTTTTATCATAAAACCAAGTTCCTTTCGTAAACCTAGCGAAGTATTTTTTGCACAGTTTTAAGCTGAAATAAAATGTAGTGCGTTAATTCTGAAAGTTTAAACCAAAAACTTGTCTATTCTGCTCTTTTGGGATTTATGCAACAACTGTTTAACACATTTTGATTTCAGAGTCGAGACTTTGTTCCAAACAAGCTCCGCCCACTTTAATCTGGCAAGAAAAGCTTGCACAAAATTATATTAAAAGCAGAAAATATCTCATAAAGTGACAAAAACATTGAAAACGTTGTGCTCATCTGAAAACCGTCACTCACAAAAACAGATTTTTAGGGCTTTAAAACTATTAAAGTCAAAGCTTTTATGCTAACAGTTGTCAAATGGCCAAAACAAAAAAAAAGGGTTACTTGTAGCTGTTTACTGCCAAAACAACAAAACGTTAATTACAAAAAAATCTGCAGCCTCTCAAAGGTTGTTAAAAATGGTCCTTTCGTGATATCTCAAATTAAATGTATCTAAATTCTATATTTGTCTTTTGCTGTGTTTCTTCCAGAACTTTCTCTCGACCATAATTCAACTTTTTTTTCCCTTATTTGTTCCTTCATGAGCTCATCCATCCATCTGTTTTCTTGGCCAGTCTTGATCAGATTTTGCCAAAACCTGTGAAAATTATGCATCTCACCATGGCGTTCCAGCATTTCTGTAATTACACTGATTAGGTCCAAGGGGTTTTGTCTGTTCCTTTGTTCATTTGTATCTCATAAACCATTTATCAGCTTTTGACAAAACTTGGGCAAATGAGGCATCCCATCATCACCACACTCCAGTTTCTCCCGTTCTAACGATTTTTAAGTCAAAAAACATCACCGACTGGGCCAAAGTCGGTCTGTTTCCATATTCAGTTACCGCTCCTCTCTCTAAAATATCAAACACTAAATTATGAATTGTTATCTTATTTCCAGGAAAGTTAATATCAGTCGTGTCTAAACCATCTGTGGATGCTGGTACACGAGCAGAGTGTTCGGTAGGGCCAGAATCCAAGCTTTCAGTGAAACCTGAGGTCGCTTAAAACACCATAATGGTGTGAAATGCGGTTCATAATTGTCTTGTTTCAGCCCACCGTGGAATCAGCAAACAACTTAAAATAGTGCCTGGACTGTGAGGCTCAGTTACTTAGCAGGGTGTTCAATAGCTCAGAGAGGGACATGCAAATATTGGTAAGGCAATTATTGGCAGTCATGTTTGGCCCTAAAGTAGCAGGTAACTCTATCCTCTCCATTATGTATGCTGTGAACTCCGGTGCAAGGAGCAGCGTTAAAGCTATGCTTTTTACTGTTAAAAGGCTTAGCTCCTGACGAAAAGAGGCTCACTTTACGCTCAGATGTCCTTTGCAGTGGAAATGCACTCATAATGCAACAAGAGAAACAAAGCCACCCCCTGCCCTCAGGACTCTTATCTTCTTAAAGCCACATTTACTCAGTAGAAACTGTTAACATGCAGGACTGTTTCACAACACACACAAAAAAAGCAAAAACAAATAAAGAATCTTTTCACGTTTTTTGCAAACAAAACTTTATCTCAGATTTGCCATTTAACAAAAAAAAAAAAAAAGTCCAGAACATCAATTTCCCCCCTTTTTTAATTAACAGAATTTCAATATTATGACATCAGGAACATTTATAATAAGATAAAGACATTGAATCGGTTCATAATCAAGTAATTGCATCATCTACTTCGCTGAAAAATAAATACACAAAGGGAATGGGAGCCACTCGTTCTTCATTGACATAAATGTTTATTTCCCCTGAGAATATTACAAACGTGACATCTGGGCTCAGACTGCTTTTGTGAGACGTTATTGAAAAAATGAGCATAAATACAAAAAGGAATGAGATAGCAAAACTCATGTTAACACACACACACACATATGCACACACACACACGCACACACACATCTATCCCCCTTTTACCGGCTTGACTCTTGAAAAGCATTCCTTGTTCCATTTTCCCCCATTCTCCTCAAGAATGTAGTAACAATAATAATGCATTAAGCGGACTGAGTACTCTAAACACTCAGAGCTTCCTCTCACAGTAAGTGCAGAACCAGTTTGCCTGCTGTTGAAAGCATCTTACACAGTCCTACAGAGAGTGAAGAGCTCACTCCAGGCCCCCCTCCGCCCCTTTTGCTCTGCCTAACACACACACAAACACACACACACACACACACATGCGACAGACTCCGACACACAGTCTGCGACTCTGGTCGATGAGCCGAAAAACACCGTCAGGCTCAGGAACTCACACTGTCCGGTAAAACTGAGGACCTTGGCATGTAATGTTTTTTTGCACCGGCGTCCTGCGATTCCTGCAGAAAAAAAGTCCCGTCTGAGTTCCAGCGCACATCATGCTCCCTGTCTGCTGGAGCCACCAGCATGGTGCAGCTCCGAGCAGGGGGTTAAATCCCCCATAAGAACACCAAAAGGTCACCAAATGCTGTTGTTTATCAGCCATCCTAAAATGAAGCTTCTGAGCTCGTATCCTGTGGATTGATTTTAGCCCCTCTGTGGCTGCGGCATCGCAAACAAAACCATGATGATGATGAATCCATTACTCCCTTTTAAAAAAACATGGTGTAAATATTTAAAAAAAATAAGGATTTCAACTTCAGGGAATTTAAGGAATTGATTATTTAACATGTTAATCATCAGTATTTGGTTTACTGTTGAAGAATAACACAATATACAGTGCACATGTTTCTTTAAACTG
>JAQNCA010000025.1:24979495-24989603 GCA_029783725.1 Acanthurus tractus
TAGCATGTTAGCATGTCAATATTAGGATTAAGTTCAACTCACTGATGCTAACATGGCTGTAAATTCTTCACCTGATAAACAGACTGAATGACCTTTTAATGACACCTCATTCTTTAAGTTCGACACGTCCATGTTGGCTGATTTCTGAAGGGCTTTTGTCTTTTTTCATGACTAAAATTGACAAAATATTCCAAGTTATGTGGTTGTTACTTCTGTAAATTTCCTTATCACAACTTTTCTAACTGTGCCAGTCTCATCCAGGCCTGTTGTGATTACTTTCACGTTAGTTTTTCATGGATGTAGCTTTAGGTAGCTAGCTATGAAGGAAAGATAACTAAACCACCCTTAATCCTGCCTACAAATGCTGATTGGTCGGCTGTTTCTCCAACTGGCAAAACACCTGAGCTCATTAAAGCAGAACAAAGAGGAGATGTGAGCAACGATTTAAAGGTTTGGAAACGGGCTGTGTGGACTCTTGTAAAAATCTTTACCAACTGTGAGAAGATTTAATTAATGTCCAACTTCGGAAAAGTACACAACAGCACAGCCTGCACGTGGATTTGTGGTTTAAACAGGTGAAGAACGGATCACATGGGCCACATCCAGATTTGTCACTAATAATAACTGTCCTATAAGCAACAGTTTTACACTGTAAGTGTGATTACTTTGAGGAAAACACGTTTCCTTCGTATAGAAATCCTACTTTGTAATGACGCGTAAACAAACCCCCTTTATTTTTAGAAATCCCTCGATAATGCAACCTCACACCTTCATGCTGGCTTTTATCACCTCTGGCTTACACTTCATAAACTGCATAAAACAAACAGTTAAACTGAAATAAAAAAACAAAACAAACAAACAACAACATGCAGAGCTCGTGCAGGCACATGCATAACAAAAAAACAGCGAAAGCAGGCATGCGGTCATCCAGCCAGCATGCAAACACCGTCGTCTTAAAGCCCCGTCCAAATATCGCCTCGCTCTGGAGACAAACCAAAACCACTCGAACAGCGTTTGATTAGTGTCTGGAATTCATCTGCAAATGCACACTTGCCTTGTCCCTTCTTTCATGGCCGCTATTCATTAATTAGATTCTTTGTGCAACTGAGCTATCCTCAGTGTTTAAGGTTACATCAGGCCCCAGTAAGTGGCTGCCTGATAACAGAATGCATCCATCTTCATTACTCAGCCCTTTCTGTCTGGGCCTGCTCCTCCACAAGTGAGCTATATCAGTGGGTTCTGAGGAGCCGATACATTTCATTGCATTCAGATCCTGAACTTTTGCCTCCTTTGATTTGAGTCCCTCTGATTAAATTACTGGGTTGTGGTTTCTGCTCATATCGGGTTCTTTTGTGGTGATTTTTCTTTCTTTCTCTCCTCTCAAGATGGAAAAGTGGTGCAGCCAGTGAAACCCTAAACACATTTTTTTTGTTTCTGTGTGTGTTCTTTAGATTGCAAACTCTCGTTTATAAATGGGTTGGTGAGGATTGTAAAATAAACATTACAGCCATGTAATTTGTAAATCCTGTGTTAATGTCACATTTCATCCTGCCCCTCCGGATCAAATGAGCTCCAGCCTTTGTTGCTTTGCGAGTCGGTAAAATAGCTTCTTTTTCCCGACAGAATCGGCTCAAACAGAAGCGTTTTTAAATATTCCGGCTGATTTTTAACATCATTCCTGACAAGCCAAAGCTGTAGATCAGGTTCACAGTCGGGTCATTACATTACAAAAATCAATTTTAATTCATTAGGAACATGGCAACTAATAATTCAGCAATGATTAAATTTGAAATTAGATTTCTATCAAATTAATTATTGAATTAATCATGTATAAATCAAAAGCTAATGTTGAATTCATAAATCTTTTAGCTTTTGGCTTCATAATGCAAACCGTTTTCTGCGTCTTTGCTGGTTATGAAAACCTACTAGAGAAGAAGAAAAGAGGAGGAACTGTGAGCTTATTCCGTCCTTTTTTTTTTGCCAAAGAAAGCTCAGACGTTCGGAGAAATGTCTTCACAAACCAAAACACGTGTTTTCAATCTCAGAGGAAATATGAAAAGACTCAGCTCTCAAGGTAACAACACAGTAAATGTGTTTGCCACACACTGAAGGAGGCTCTTTTTTTTTTCCTTCGTTATTTAGGAATAGAAGCTGATAACATAAGCTATTAAAATTGGTACCAAATGTGGTGGTCAGCCCTCAAGGTTTGGCCGATTGAAAGCAACTGAGTGCATTCTGGTGACGCTTCCTGAAAAGACTCATTTAAATGAAGCTGTTAGCGTCCCGTCCGTCAGCGGGACCTCAGCTTTCAGGCGTATCAAGGCCAAACCAGTCTGAATCGGGTTTAAAAGCAGCTCGATGTGTTTATTGTGTTCTCGCAGCCAAATCAACTATCTGTGAGGAAGCTGAATAAACTAACCACACGGAGACGGACCATCACATCTTTCTTGTCTCCACACGACTCTGGATGGAATGTGAGCCGGCTTTTTTAGTGTTTTTGGAGGCTAGCGGTTCGGAGGAGACACAATAATCCATCCAATCCTTGAAGGAAAAACCCTGATTAAAGACTCACTATGTTATATATTTCCTCTGCAACTAATCCTAAATTCAAACATTGGACCGAGAATCAAGCTACGATTTGAAAAAAAGTCAACACACAATACATTAACCGGCGGTTAAGAATCACAGTGTGTTAATTACATCCTGATGTTTTATGACTGTGACCTTTAAACAGTAAACCAATCAATCAATACAAGAAGGGAAACAGTCTATTGGGAATATTTAGATCCGCAGATTCTGAAAGTAGGGCACTATTTATCCAAACACAATCATTATTAATAGCCGGACGGTCAACCCAAATACGTTTTCTGCATATTTTCCACATTAGCCTCTCTGCCTTCAGATGTATACAACCACAACACGCAGTCCAGCGCGGAGATGTTTAATGAACCAGAGCTGTCAAACCGGTACAACAAAGGGGACGCAGACACAAACACTGTCAGCCATGTTTGACCTGCCGTTAAAATGACTTTACTTCTCTTTGTGACACATTTTCACCGACTACAATAACATTAAAGTACTGGTTGATTATTAATGGTGGAACAAACTGCCAGAAGAAGGAAAAATGATGTGGGTTTTTTTTTTTTGCCATATTTAAATTAATAAATGCATAATTTTATGTTTACATTCTCCTGTGTTGTTTTTCTTCATACCTGTAATGCACACATGCAGTTCACCTGGATAACTACTGGAGATCCACCCCTCGAATCAAAGTCAGTTTTTAAACATTTTCAGACAGAAGAAGATAAAAACAGACTTCTTATTCTCAGCAAACGATGCTCATTTTTTCCAGATGAAATTACAGCTGTTGCTAGCAGATTATATCAGCTGTAACCGGTGAGCTAATTAATGCTGACTCTGTGACTCTTTAATGTTTTCAGCTGACTTGTCGGAAGATGAGAACCCTGGGAAAAAAAAAGAAGTCTGAAATACAGTTCGGTGCATAATATCATGCTAAGTGCTGCAAATGAGGCAAAAAAGCTAACGCTAGCTTAAGCTAACACGTCCCTGACAAAACCCTTGTGCTGGATTAAACAGCAAAACATCCACCACAAGGGTTAGATTTTACTTCATCTTTTGTATTTTCAAACAACACAGAAGTTTTACGAGATAGAGAACTTTAGAAATCTCCAGTAAACTTTGCACAATCCAATAAAGAGCCAGAAAAAAAAAGATGCTACACGCTTCTAATGGTTCTGACCTTTTAATTACTGTTTATACTTCGATAGAAAGCCAGAGAGCAATTCAGTCTTCAGCAGCTTCGTTGAAAGAAGATAAACAATTCATTCTTTCTTCTTTTTTTTTTAAATTAATTTTGATTCGGAAACATGAAAAACTGAGCTTGGCAGATCAGTCACACTGAGAGTTACAGTCAGCTGCTAATAGCTATGATGACACATTCACCGCTCAGGTAAGACGTTTGGTTTGAGGCCATTATACCTTCAGATGTCAACACATCTGCACACGCTTCTTGCCTGACGTTGTTATTAATCACAGCATTGTTCCTGTGCAGTTAAGGAGTTTGACGTTTACTGTACATGCCTTCAGCTACGTGAGTAATCGCACACATTTCACTGTAAGAAATGCTGCTGGAACTTTAGCATCCGTGTAATTCAAAGAATTACCCCATGTGTTCCTGCTGCGGTGGAGATCTGGATTTGTTTTCCTAAACTCAGTACTTAGTAACCTTTAACTGGCGGTTATCGGCGTATCGACAAACTTTAGTTGAATCTCCTAATTTCAGTTGCAACACAAATTAACTGTGTAATGTGGAAATGCCAGGCGGCTTCTCGGAGAGTCTCCTGTGTGCATGCTGCTTGTTTGCTAACAACGAGGATGAAGTTCTACTTAGCAGACCAGACCAGAAAGTCTATTAACTTATTGAGATTAAAAGCCTGATGCCTTCCCTCCCACTCAACCCTCCGTGGCCTCTTCCCCCGGACGACATCACACCTCCAAAGGAGAAAGGTGATTGATGAGAGCCATCAGGCGGCTTGGAATCTCTTCTCTCATTAGACTCCTTATGCATCTAAGCTGTTTCAACACACTCGGCGGCGGCGGCGGCGGCGGCTGCAGCGGCGGGGGGGAGGGTTGGAGGGATGGAGGGATGGAGGGGAGGTGTCCATCCTCTGACTTTTAAGATAAGTACTCACACTAAAATATTTACCTTGTACATTAATCTCTGGGAAATTAATTTGCCATTATACTCTCTCCTTGAGAGCGAGAGAGCGAGAGAGAGAGAAAAAAGCCAGTTTTTTGCAGAGATGTGTGGTTTCCACTCCCTGCTCTTCATGCTCTGTGAGCTTTCTCGCTTTTTGATTCTCTCATGGGACTGCTTGGAAATTAATGTCCCTGAGGGAGCGCTGTTTGGACAGCCAGGGTGGATCCCTTTATCGACCACTGAGGCTCTCTCGAGGAGGGTTAGCTTGAGTGGTGTAAAGGAAAAGCTGCATACGGTTTGCATGTCCTTAAAGCAGCGTGCTCTATCACATTAATCCAAGCGCAGCACATTATAATGTGCTAATTGCCGATGGATAGTAGCATCATTATAATGTGCAGCTGATTGTATTGTTGCTAACCAAGTGGGGCCCATTCCGTTCAGATAAATAACCTCATTATATCCGAGACAATAACCAAGACAAATAGTCAGAATCAATCCCCCCTCTATGGAAACAATTAAGTTTGCTGCAGTTTTCTGTGATCAATTTTTATTTTAAACACTTTTCAAGTCAACTGAAAAGTTTTTAAAGCAGCAGTTCTGGTAAACAGACCAACAGTGCAGCGTACGTAATGAATAATCACAGATAAAATGAGGAAAAAGTAGATTTTTTTGGCCTTTCACTGGTCATGTTATTGAAACGGACATTTTTCCAAATCTGTCCACAAGGGTCAGCCGGCCGTTTGTTCCGTGTCTCCGTTGATTTCTCTAAATGTTGAAGTGGTTTGCTTTGCTATGGTTAAGTATTTGGACACGGAGTGAAACAGCGATGAAAACGAAATGAAATAATTTGAAAACAAACATTAAGCTTTTTCTAAACAACAAACAAAAGAACGACATTGTAAGGTATAAATTCATCAGTTTGTTTAAGATAAACATTAGCGTGTCCAGCGAACTAGCTTATTAGCGCATTAATCCCAACCGATGGTAGTTAGCATGTTATTAGCTAACTTGTTTAATTTGTGGGGATACAGTTTATTTTTTGATAAAAGTCTTGAACACAAGTTGCACAACCATTATGTTGGAGCAAGTCATTAAGATACTTCCACACGACTACTTTTTCATTATCTGACAGTGTGTTACAGCAAAAATGAGCATTTTAGCACTTAAAATTTTTTAAACTAACATGTTTGAAACCCTCGTCACATGACTGTTCACATGCCGAACATGTGCACACCTGTGAAAACAGAAGGCAGAGGATTGGTTGAGTCGTTGCAGAAAAGACAACTTAGGAAAAGTCAGAACAAAGAAGTCTTTGACAGTTCGGTTAAATGGTTAGCATGCACAGTTGACATGGGAATGATGAATCTGGGAAGGATTTGCCACAACTAACATGAGCCAATCAGAAAATGAGCTATGGTGTCTTTGTCATGTTTTTTTTTCTCCCAAAAATCTTTGTTTCTGCCTGTCCAGATGTCAACAAGCTGAGTCAGCAGTTTGGCAAAAAGTCTCTGTCTTTGTGGTTATAAAACAGGGGAAGTAATGCGAACAAGAGGCGCAAACGCAACAAAAAGTTATGTGTTAACATGGAAACAAAGCAGCATGTGGATACTTCGAACTCTGTCCTGTTCCTCATTGCATTCTGGGAATTTAACTCTCACCACGTTTGCCAAACACGTTGCCTGGTCGAATCCAGAAAGCCTTTTATTTTGTAATGTTAATGGAAGGGAAAGCTCGACAGACGCACCGAGTGAAACTGGCGAACGGTCAAACGCGGCTGCATGCGTCCTGGTGTAGAAATGTACGACAGTGTGAGACAATGAGCACCGGTTCGTGTGAGGAGGGAAAAGACAATGCAGCGAATGCTTTGTGTGAAGCAGTTTGTGTGTCAGAGAGAGAGAGAGAGAGAGGGGGAGAGTTTGTCTGTGAAGGGTGGGGTTTTGGTCATCTGCCATCGGATAAGATATCCTGACAAGGCAATCAGAGAGAAACAAATTCTGCAGCCACACGGGTTCAACTCTCTCGTTCTTCACCCTGATGAGCTTTTGAAAAATGGAGTGCAGTTGAAATTGGTTTTGTATGAGAGGCTTCAGATCTGTCTCTTGTCAGGATTATTGCCACCTGTCTTCATTGGCTGCAAAGGTCTGTTAATTAATCTGCCTCCCCTCCGCCGTGGCCGGAGAGGACGGGCTGAACAGAGCCCTTTTCCTCGCCTCCACTGCACTGATGTGTCATATGCACCACTCCAAACAAACACACATCTAATTTAGCCGAGGCTTCTGCGATGTTAAGCCACATCCCTAATCAGTATCATTAAAACAGTACATCATGTCCTTCCTCTCTAATTTTCTGAGTGAAGCTTTTTAATTGGATATTTAATTTAATTTAGTTAATGAAGGTCCTGGGAAATTTTGTTTGAGCGACAGTGATATCTCTTGTGATCAATGAAGCTGCAAATACAACCATCCAGAGATGCTGTCCTGATTGATCGTGTCCGTTCCCGGAAGTGAAACGGATTAGTGCAGAATGTTAATAAATAGTGTTGCAAAAATGAGTATTTGCTAATTTGGAAATATATGTAATATGCTCTATTTCACATGAAAGCGATCCGTGGTAAACCATGTCAGCCAGTAAATGTAAGTGGAAGCCTGCAGTTAAGAGCACCAGCATGTGATCCAGCATTGATTAATTGGTCATGGATAGATTAATATCCCACTGGATACCCATGCCAAGCTCATCAGAGTAAAAGTGTTATTACACAACCATCAGCTGTGATGCTATAAATGAGCAGGAGAGTGCAGAGGGATTTACTTGGCCAGGATGCTGCAAGACTGGAAACAGGGAAAAAATATGAACAGTTCAGTGTTGCGGCTGTTCGATACGACGATATGTATCGTGTGACGATAGAAAAACATTTCATTATCCTGTATTATGCACCAGTTACAAATCACTCACACTGGTTTCTGCCAGTGTATTTTGTCATTTGACCAATGCTTTGTTCATTTCTGCACAAGGAACAATGAATACAATGAATACAACATTAAAAGAAGATAAATGTGACAAAGGACGGGTTAATTCTAAAGAGATAAAGGAGGAAGGTTACCTCCATCACATGGAGGAGGCGTCCAGACAGTCAAACTTTACAAACAAAGATTGCTGGTCTACAAAACACACTCAGGTTGCTTTCACACCTGCAAGTCCGGACCAAGTTCTGAATGAAGGTTCATGTTTCTGTTTCATTGTATACGTGAGGTCCGGTCGTTTTTGGTTTCACACTGCAATTCATGCAAACAGATAACGGACTTTACAATAAAAAACCTACGTCATATCATCACAAGTACCTGGGTTGTGTGTCTCTGTACTTTACATTGATTGGTTTGTTTGCGTCTGACATCAGCATGTTAAAAAAGCCTTGTTTTGTAGCTTGAATGAAGCTTTATGAGTTTTTTCTAGTTGGCTGTTAATTAAGTCTTCGGACCAAAAGTTACTGGGCATCTAGTCTCCTCTTTCCTCCATGTAGTTCCTCAGCTCATTTTTGTTTTGCTAACCGTGACTTGGCATCTGTTTTCTAGTTAAGCTGCTGTAACTTCCTGTCATTGGTACGAAAGTCAGAATGTCCGAACCTTAAAGGTTCACCAGACACCAAAGATCAAGTTCAGCTATTTGGTTTAAACTATGTTACAGGTTTTTGGGTTCTAAAAAGTCTGAAAATCCTGACCAAACGAGCCCAGTGTGAATGAGAAATACCAACGCCACTAAACTTTTGGACGACCTATGCACTCTATTAACTTTCTTATATTTCCTTAATAAATAATATCTTGTTAGATGCTTATTTGTAGATCAGCATATAATTATTAATAACAATACAAAGAATAAAGAACTGTAAGCAACTACATTTTATTTGTCAGGCACAGTATTTAAAATTTGATAAGAAATATGCCTTTCTGTTTGGTAACTTCAGATAAGGTATTATTTTTAAATTTACAGCATAAAAGCTATATTTTGATATGAATCATTATCTAGTTAGAGATAGTTATGTTCGATTTTAGTCACACGGCACAGCTCTTCTCAGTGGGCTTCTTTCTTTTGTTGCATGAGACTCAATCACATTTCCGCAGGAACTCTGTCATTGGCATTGGCCCTGCAAAGTGTCAAATTGATCAAGTGTTAGCTGGGATTGTCTGCTGCTGAGTGTCTGCACCTGTGCATTCCTCTAAGCGTTGAGATCCCTGTGATTCTTTAAGTGAGGTTTGAACTTGGCCTGCTGTTTGCGGCTCAGGCGAACCCAGACTTGCCTGGCTGAGAGCAGCTTGTATTGTGCACACACTCCTGTCACTCTCCACCGTTCCTTAGGAATGTAAACTGCCAGTGTCACATCAGTGTGATATACCGGGGCTGCACGTTTCTGCTGCAGTGCAGTGCAGGTGCGGCTTGGAGTTCAGCACCTAAGTACTTTGCCAAGTCAGAGCGTGCAAAAGAGTGAAAGAACACCAGTTGATTGGACTAAACTACAGGCACAATACAGTTTTTCTTTCCTCCACAAGCCTGAACAAAGAAAATCATCAGATTATGTTCATTGGATATTTGCCCTCTGAATACATGCCACAGCGCTCTTAATCAACTGCACTTTCACATATGTTTGATTAAAGTAAGAATGAGGTGTTGTTCCTCCAAGGACATCTTTTCACATGAAGAATACTTTTTCATTTAGCAGATGCTTGAATGCAGCACAGTGTTGTTGCCGCCCACAGGTATAATCAACCAGAAAATTAATAATCATTCTGCAGGACTACAATAAATCATTATGCTTTGGACAATTAATAATGGAGGCGAAGCCTGGGATGTCTGATTACAATAGTTATGATGCATATCATCAAGATTTAGATTTAACATTTCACAAAGGAATTTCAGACACCAGTGCACATTACTGATTTTTAAATTTGGCATTAGGGTGTGTCAGGGGAGTGGAGATATGCTATGTGTCTCCAATTAAAACTCTAACCAAACTGCAATTACAACAATTACAGTTCAGTACTTTTGTAGCTATAAATTCACATTTAATGCACAATAAGAACGACCCTGACACGTGATAGAAAGGAAAAACACACTAAAGTGCTTTCCGCTTGGCCTTGTCTGAAACCTTCTGAAAGTATAACCATATTACATTTAGCGATTAAAAGCAGTAAAATGCCATAAAGTTAACTAGGAAAAGGTTTTCAAGTAGTCCTTCAATCAGTGTTCTCCCTCTCCTACAACTCAAGTGAACAGAAAAAGATGTGTTTAATTGAGTTGCACATCAGATTTTCACTGAAAGAACTTGATTTAGATTTTCAGCATGCCTACAAAGACGTTCACTCTACTAGAACGGCTTACCTGAAAAATATCAATCCC
>JAQNCA010000025.1:24998754-25009900 GCA_029783725.1 Acanthurus tractus
TGAGACAAAAAAATTGTTCTAAGCTGCTTTTAAAGCATATTTTCCTTCCTCAAGCAAGGTTTTGGAATGGTCAAGAGCTAACGCAGAAATACTACCAATGCAGCAAAAAACAAAGTTTGAGGCAAAGAGGCTTCTACTTCTGAAAAAACACAGATTATAGATGAAATGGCTGTCAAGAATATAATCTCTGTCCATCCTGGGGTTAGCACACCAACAACTAACACTGTTAACGTGCTCCTTTTGAAATAACATAGAGAAATGTGAAGAGTAAACTAGACTTAACAAGGCACAGTCTCAACAGAGGATTGCAGAATATGCCACATTATGCACATTTTCTTTTTTTTACAGAGCAGAAGAAGTAAAGGCTCTGACATGAAAACAAACCAGGTTTTTTTTTGAAAACTGCTAAAAAAAACCTTAAAAAAAGAAACAAAACCAGTCTCCTTAGTTGTAAAAGTTCATCATATCAGACTTCAGAAAAGATGTTTTCTTCTTCCCATTAGGGGATTTAAAGGAAAACTGTTGCAAAATTTATGGTGTATTTTCTTTTTTATTTTCCATTTCCATCAACCTCTTCTAATGTTACACTTAGAAAAAGGCTGACCATGTTTCCATTTTGTCTTATATTGTCACTGTTTATTCTCAGTTGAAAAGAAAATGCAGAAAAAACGGATTAAAGGACGTACAGAGACCTTGGTATGTGGTGTGTTGGGCTAAATTGGTTCAACCTACAAAACAGCGGTAATTTAGCACATATAAAAGCTTCCATCAGCACCGCAAATGTTGATTTAGATCAGTGAGGAAAAAAAAAATATCAATCTGTCTGCTCCAATTTCACTTCAGTCTGTTGACAGTCGCTGTGCCATCGTCATCCCGTCTGATTGGTGGGGATTGATTAACAGCTTCGTGCATCACCAAACTTCTAATTTCTTTTTGTCTTTTAATTAAAACCTTATTCGCTTCACCTCTGGCTGTTCTGTGCAGCAGTATAAAGAAAATGTATGAAATTCAGCCCAGAGGTAAGAGCAGTCCTTATAAGATTAGAATTGTCAAGATGAAACTCTCCTAAGCAAAACTCAGCTAAACACATTTTCAAACATGAATTAGATTAGTGCACTCCCTTGTACAGTGAGTACATGCATCCAATATTTTGTTATTGTTATATTATTAATCCACACTATTAAATAATAAATGCAGCTGTAAGTATAGTGGAGAATAACAAATTTCTCACAGATTTCTTCCCTTCCTTCTTGTATAATTTACCAGTGGTTGGATGAAACAAAACAAAACAAAAAATCCAAACCAGCACAAAAAAAAAGAAAAGAAAAATGTGAGTCAGAGATGCAACATTCCTCCAGTGCACAGTGGAGTGATTTTCTGGGTAATCAAGACAACAGGATAATTACATGTGTAGAAAACACCCAGCGTTTAAAAGTCAGTGCTAACATCAGACAGCTCACATGCTGCACATCAGCGCGTCTGTACAATTAAATGACATATGGGAAAGCATTAGCATGAGCGCGGGAGGCCCTGGATGTTAATGGGCGACTGAACTCTCTCTGTACTCGCTTCTTCAGCTGGAGTGTTGAGATGGCTGCACCGATTGTCCACCGAGAGTTGTTTACATTTCTTCAAAAGCTCCATTTAGTTTCCTCTGACAAGGTGGAATAAGTGACTTGGCCATGATGGATGGAGGCACCTGTCCTAATGGTGGCTCAAACTGTGCCCACTAGTGCACGCTACATTGATAAATTGACAACAGTTGGGACATGCTCCGCTAGCAGGAAGAATGAGGCTACCAGGACGTCCGACTGAACGCTGTGTTTCCACGTCCCCGTTGTGGAGCCTCACAGTGCAAGAGTCCCCAAACAGCTGCAATGAAGGAAGGATCGCTCGGAGGCGTGTTTGACGATTTAAGTTTGATCATTGCAACTCCCAAAAAGGAGAGATGACACCTGTAATGGTGAAGTGTTGAAGGTACACAAATCTGCCATGTAGGTTAAAAGTTTCAGGTATTCCTGGACTAGTTTGGATGGAAGAAAACCAACTTTAAATTGTGTAATTGGTTAAATAAGATTAGACATCAGCAGCTAAAAAAAATCCTACTTTATTAAAAGATGCTGAAAAGAGTGCTGAACAAAATTCATGCTCAAAAAAACTGCAGCAGTTTGGACTTTCAGGTTTTTCTATCAAAATTGGATCAAAGAACTTCATGCCATCTGAAAGGCTTTACTGTTTTGATTTGATTTAGTTTGATTTAGCTGCTTCTTAACAAACCCTTTTTCTATCAGCTGCAGAAAGCTGCTTGTAGTGTTTCTAGCTAAGTAGGACAAGAACTAATTCAGAAATGAAACATTAGTCCTTGTCCTATTTAGCTTGATGCCCAAATTAGCTAACAGAGCAACTTCTAATACCTAAACAACAAACAAGGCTCTTTGTCACTGCCTTCTGAAAACAGTGATTGAAGTCCTGGAATATTTTGGCAGGAAGACATGATCACATCAAACTGAAGCACATCACAGTCTCTTTTATTCATCGAGAGGTTTTGAAACTATCAATCACAGGACTCGTGTCCGGCATTCTACTTTTGTTTGTGCTAGCTTGACTGCTGTAAGAGCAGTGTGCATCAAAACAAATCTAATGCTAACATTAGCAGTAGAGGAACCACATAGAGATTCAACCATTGATCTCTGAGCCTCAGTCAGACCAAGAGTCATGTGAGGAGTTCGCTGTGCACCAAAATCAAAAGTATCAGATGTTTAGTTTCATTAGCATCTTTATTTATGTTCTCCGTTAGCTTGTTAGCTTGTAACAGACAGCAGCTGACGCAGTGTTAGCAACTGTGTTAATGCAAACTCTCCCTCTCCATGCTGTCAAGTTCGCTCTCCACTGAAGGTTTATGTTTCTTTGCCTGCATATTGACTTTAGGGTTTGTGACACATTCAATCTAGCTAGCCTGACATCGCCCCCTACAGTGTAGGAATGCAAAAACACCTCTTTGGTGACAAACTGATCCAAAAAAATGAGTCCGTAGAGTCAAAATCTGACATTGCAGGGAAATAAACATTAGAGAAACACTTTCTGAGTGGAGAGGATCTGATCTGAACAAACGCACAATGGTGAAGCTGTTTGGATGAGGACTTTTAATTATAGATTCAGGCCTGAGACATCATTATGCATGAAATAAGTGTTTCCATACAGAGATTCCATTTCTCTAATAACAACTACATGGACTGCAAATGGTTGTTTTAAAAGCCTCAGATTGTTATGTAATCTGCATTGCTGACTATCTCTCAAACAATTCATACAGTTTATAATGAGCGTCAGTTCAGCTTACCTCAAATGAGACTCATAAAGCTTCCCTTGGCATCCTCCCTGCTGTCTGTTTTGCCTTAGTGTGATAAGGGGTCCATAACAATCAGCACCACCCTAATTATTTTTGGCACTCAAAACTTGCTCTGAAGGAGAAAAGACCAATTTGAGGCCTTTAAAATGCCTTAACCTTCTTTTAAAGAGCCAATTAGCCAGAATATCTACCCATGAAGCCCAGCATTACACCAGTTCTGTCACTTCTTTGGCGAGAAACCCATTTTACACAATTAATGAGGATACTTTGCTGCTTGCATTTTAAAGTCCAAGCTCTATTGTTGTCTGCGCGAGTTTGTCTTTCAAAATCTCCCACATGTGTGTCAGCACATTCTCTACCTAACAGCGCAGACCCAGTTTTAAAGTGTGTTAAATTAAATCAGAACATGGGCACGGAGCTTCGAACGCACTCTCATGCATTTGATAAGTTTCTATAGCGTTTCACCCCACAGGCTGCGGCAGGTCATGTTGCACTGAGCACAAGTAGGTAAACGAGGAAGGTCGATCGCCTATCAGCACTCAAACTGACAGAGGAACTTCTGCAAATTTGAATTAAGTTATTTGGAGAGCCAGTCTGTGCAATTATCTCACATCTGCAATAGTTTACGTGGGTTACTCTGGTTATTAGTCAGACTCCCAAGGCCTTATTAGATCAAATCCAGATGTGGCTTTTTGTTCACAACCATGAGGGCTTAAAGGAAGAAAATATATATGTGTTAATATAAGCAACAAAATCTGAAAAAGATCCATTTATCTTCTAATTTTATGTATATAATGTCTGAAACCACACAAGCCTTGATTGTTTCACTGTATCAGAGTAACATCACATTTGGAGGCTAAAATCTGCCTTAACCAGTGACTCATGACTGTTAGTCATTTGTCTCCTGGAAATATAAAAATGTCATAATTGCTGTGGTTTCATTAAAGCTGTTGTCTCTTGGCTCTGTGCAGACTCGCGTTCAGCTTCGTCACACATGCGTCACTGCAACCTGCTGCGTCTTGGAACACTTCAGTCGATAAAGACCACAGAATTATTATCCATTTGCACTCAATTTTTCATATTTATGGTTTGAGAGGCTGCGGAAGCACCGGGCTGCCATTTCTATCTTATGCATAATCATGATACCTTGGTGCCAATTTGATATGTATTGCGAATCTCAAGTAATGCCATTCAATGGTGCAAGTTCATGCATTTTTTTTTAATAATAAATATAATTAATATATGACTAGAAAACGGAACACAGGACATCCCACAAGGTCTTCTCAGCTGTACTATACCAACGTTTTTTTTGCCATTCTGCACATAAAAGTAGCAAATAAAATGCTTTTGAACCAATCTGCTAGAATTTGCCACCCCTGCTTAACAAGCCGGCACCGTAAGAAAAGAAAAAATAGTTTGTGCTGTAAGGGCAGCGGACATCGCGGGGGTTACGCTCCAAAAAGAACCTGCGATAGGCGAAATACGTGAAGTCGTCAGCTTTATTTTTTACAATTATTATATATGTTTTAAGGCTGTAAAACCTCTCAACACACACTTTGTACACTTTTCTCAGACAGACGTTAACATTTTCTCACATTTCTCTCTTGTTTAAACACTCTCAAAGTTCAATCCTCAGGACGCAGAACACAATTCGTGTTAATACACTGTAAAATGTAGCATGCAAAATTGGACTAAAAAAATCTGCGAAACAGCGGAGCCACAAAAGGTGAACCGCGTTCTAGCGAGGGTAAAATATTCTGCCACTCTCTCCTGGCAGACATTGTCTCCCCCTAGTGGTGGCTTTAATTACGAATTTTAACCCGTTAAGGTCACTGTAGCTAGTCAATGTTGCAGCTGTAGAGTAGCAAACTGAGAAAGCAATAAGAAGTTAGTTGATTTCCACAGAGCTGAGAAACACTGTTAGCTTTTAACAAACGAAGAACTTATTGTTATTATAATTAGGGCCCGAGCACCGAGCGGTGCGAGGATCCTATTATTTTTGCACTTACTATTATTATTATTATTTCATAGACTCCCCTATGTATTGAATCCTTTCAGTTGGTCTGAGTTTAATTGATTGAGGCAATTTAAAAAAAAAGAGAAAAAAGAATAACAAAACTTAAGATAAATAATTTTTTTCCTAAAAAGATAATTTCACTTGGACTTGACTGGTTAACTAGTTAATTAGCAGTCGTGTGATGAGTTCACTGATGCATTCGGCCGTTGATCCATTAATAGAAGTGTCTTTGTCAATCGTTCTCCTACAGATGTGACTCATATAAAAGGTGCTGCCTTTAAGGTTAATGCATTAGTTTGTTGCATTAGTGAAAACCTGGTTAATTCACAACTTGGTGACACTTTTTTACTCCAGGGATTTGACACCTTTATTGTACGTTCTTCAGTCGCCTCGTTGGCAAACAAAGCAGCTGAAGATGTTGAAAAGAAATGGAAGGTTATAAAGTCTGTTCACATGAGAATGTGGTGAAATTCATTGACCTTTTGCCATTTTTGTAATGCTGTGTGATTATTTTAAGTTTTATCCACCTCTTAATTAAAAAACTGACATTTTTATTTCAGTTTGGTGACTGCTGAGTGACGTTTAATATTTCAAATCTGAGAAATCTGCAGTTTTACATGCGAGTGGATCTTGCAATGAGAATGATTTTATTACTTTGCTTTAATTTGCTTCCTACAGTCGAAGTCAAAACACAGTCATTACATTGTCGTTCTCATTTCAATCCCACTCTTTGTGTTTGTCACGGACATTTTTAGCGCAGTGTAAATGATAGTATTTCCGTACATGGTGTCATTTAGGCTTGAAATCCTGCAAAGAGTCATCCAATGGAAAACTTGTGGGTGTGTATCTCGTGTGTGTGTGTGTGAAATCAAGACAAAGACAAAAACAGACACAGAGAGAGAGTGTTGGTGTGTTTTGAGGGGGAGGTGTGTGTGTGTGAGTGTGTGTGTGTGTGTGTGTGTGTGCAGTATGAATGTCACACATTCTCCCCCTCTGAGTCTAAAATCATTTATAGGCCTATAAGCAGTTTGCTTTGCTTTGCTTCCACTTGACTTTTGTCATTTTGGGTGATGTTGTCATCAGCTTAGCCTGCATGCTGGGAATTATTGGAAATTTTTTGAAAAAAAAAAAAACACGAGCTTTAAAGTCGCACTAATTCATCCTCTGAGCTTATCGTACCTTTCACTTCTATAAAGCCACATAACCTACACGATTATTCAGCGTGTCGCACTCTGTAAGCTTCAGCAATCAGACAGGAAATGCAGAAAGCATCCGACTTTAAAACTGACTGAGAAAAAAAAATAAAAAAATAGAGGAAGTGAACAGAAACAGAGTATGCATGAGCGAAGTGTCCCAGACTGGTAGACTCGCACTGAATCAATCAAACCAAGAGTATAGAGGCGCAGATGGCTGCGGGGCAAAAGTTGCATAGCATAAGGCCGGGCGAAAACAAAAATCTGCAAACGGCTGATCTATTTTCTTGTTTTGAAGTAATATGAGTTCCCACATACCTTCTCGTCATTTAAATCAAGGTCATTAACTGTGATGTGTTGGAGGGTGCAAGAAATTGGGACATTAATCCCGAGGAAATAGTTATGTGCCTGAGGAGGTGTGATCAGAATGCAATGGGACCGGATAGTAGTGGATGAAAAATGTGACAACAAGTCTGTGTCACCAGGCATTATCTTCCAAAAGTTTCGCACATAACTCCTAAACTATTCAAGATGTCACTGAGGGAGGAAAATCTAGGACCGTACCTCGTTCCCATGAGCCTCATTTTCTCGGCTATTTATTGTGCATTGCTGAAATTCTCCCTCTGTTCTGGGCCCGACTTCTCAAGAGGGAAGGCATATTAACAACAACATTTCCTTGCATTATAGATAAGAGTAATGGTAGAATTACAGAAGTATGAAAGCCCAGAAAACAGGCAATGAGAAGCCATTACTTCTAATTTTCCTTGTTTTATTATTAAAAAAAACTCTGTTTTTTCTGCTCTGTTCCAGTTTTTTAATTGAAGATGCTGTTTTCTGTTCATGTGAACTAAAAATATCCTCCATGTTTACCTGCCGTCTTGATAAAATGCAGTATGAAGTCGATTTCTCAGTACTGATTTTATCGGAACAGTGAAACGAGACATGAGAGTTGGAATGATTAGGCTGAAATATCTCGACATCTCTTAGTGAAATAACATGAGATACTGTCAGATATTCATCGTCCTCAGAGTTTCAACTCCGATGACTCCAGTTATCCTCTGATCTTCAACTTGTGCAACAAAGAATTTGACTACAAGATTTGATTAAAATAACTAAGAACTATTAAAACACTGAATTTAAAAGAGTAAACTATGATTTTTGGATATTTACGAGATAATCTGATGATATAAACACAATCTTTTGAGCAAAATGTGTAAACTTATTGAAAAGTTGAATCATTTGTCCATCAGTTAGCAAGTCAGAGCTTTTTCTTTTTCTTTATTATCACATAATCATCACGAAGTATCGATGTTTCGCCCGGTTCTAGTTATGAGTCAGTTGTTCAGCTCCTGTTTGGTGATGCAGAAGTATCTGCTGCCGCAACCAGCAGACTGCAGAGCAGCTTCTTTCCTCAGGCTGTGAAACACCTCGACTTCTCCTCGGCTCTCCGTCATAAAAAGAATAGTTTCAGTTTCAGATTCTGACCCGCTGGAAGGCATTAAGAATAGCTGCGTACAGTCGTAGAAATAGCCGGCCTGCTCGCTCACGGTGTTGTTTGCTTATGTAAGTCATATTTCGGCATCACTATTTATAAAGTGAAACTGTTTCATAACCGGTTAAAATTCCCCTGTTGTGTTTTTTTTTTTTTAACAGCGAGATCAAAACTATAAATCAGGCGTCTCGAAGACTCATTCCTGACTAAAATAATAATCAAATTCAATTAATTTTCTCTTTCTTCAGCTGCCTTTAAAGGCATTTCCCTCCATGTGTTGCAGCCTTTTTCCGGTTTGTCCTATTATAAGGAGATTTGGATATTCCGTGCATGTATTAATTAGACCGGTGCATCTGCGTCTTGTGGCAAAGGTAAATCCCTTTGTTGGGAATTGGCAGGTGTATAAAATGTCTGAGAGCTCCTTGTATTTTGCGTAGCTGTCCATGTCCTCACATCTTAATCACACATTTTTATTGACTCTACAGTTCCTACGTGTGAATTCTGTTCTGTGGGTTAGAAAACCTGATTAGATCTGTGTGCATAAAATGGGATTTCTTTCTACATCAAACTTAAATTGTGAGCCAAGGAGATTAGCTAAGCTAAACCCAATCTAATTTCAGCTTTGCTCTCCCAATTTGCATATTCTGTAGCCATAAGATAGGATGATTCACCTTTCACACTTTCACAGATGAGATCATCAAGGATCAACTGATGCATCAATGTATTTAGATTTTCCTTTTTTCCGGCATTAAGTAGCTTTTGATAAAGTCTTAATTTCCTTACTACATCATTATTAGCGTTTGATACCGACGTGCCATCTGGCAAATGTTAAAGCACAAGCAGATAAGAATTCATAATGAATATGGTTGACTCTATGACAGATTGCAATAAAAGAGAGGGGCTGTGACAATTATCTCAGAGACAGAGCGTGAGGGCATTCGACAATGTGGCAGCCCTGCACTTGCTAATTGCAAAGCTGCTCGTACATTTCCACTATCTCTGCCGGTCCGTCACAATTCCTTTATGTGCAATCACATCTTACTTATTTTAAAAAAAAAAAATCTCGCTCTCCTGCGTAGGTCAGACTGTGTGTTTCAAATGGATTCTTATTTAGCGGTTCAGTGATATATAACAGAAGACCTTATAACACTTTCCCACCTACACATGGTGAGAATGAATCCAAATCGTTCCATTTCGCAGCCGTGTCAACTCCTCCCCGGCACCACCTGTCATCAGGATATTTTTCAGCAGCATCAGACGAAACACTTTGGAGATTGTGCGAGCTTGTGTGTGTGCTTTCATCAGTGTCCCTTAATTAAATCTACCTTTCCCCAGGCTCTCCCGTGATCTCTGCAAATAAAATACAGAGTAAACACACCTAATTAAAGAAGTTAAAACACAACCCAACAAGGTTCTGCCTCAATGTCAGCGGCTGGCATATCAGCAGAGGCTCTGCAGTGCACTGTAATTCTCCCCGGCTCGCAGTCAGTGCAGGCTAAAATCATGTGTCATTAGTAAATTACACAGGTGCCAGACTGAGTTATCATCTTGAGTATGAAAAGCTTCATAATAACCTAAGGAGGTGCTTCTAAAACGGTCCTATCTTTTAAGCTAAATGAACACGCCACACTGATATGAGATTATCCAGCTTTAGAGCAGACACTGTTGCCCCGAGGCCTGCAGCCAGTTTATGATGCACTATTTTCCCCTAATCTTTTTCAAACCTCAACAAGCACAAGTACAGGGTGAAAAGGGAGAAGAGAGGAGCAAGAAAATGTGTTGTATAGGTGCGAAAAAATTCACAACAAAGTTTTTTTTTGTGCGTGTGTGTGTAATTTTTAAATGCTTTTTTTAAAAAAAAATCTTTTTTTAAACACACCGCTATTTCCAGAAACATCTCAGAGACGGCTGACAGCAGTGGGAGGGTTCGCGGTCACGAAATTCCAGTGCGGTTAAACAGCTTTGTGTTGCTTTTCAGCCAGATGCTTTAAGAAGGGAAAGATGTTTGCTGCTTAATTCAAGCTGCTGCATCACAGCAGCTAAACGGTTTGATTCATCTTTGTTTCAGTCGACATCTACATTACGGAAACTAATTTAGGATTCATCTTCTCTTTTTCTCTCAGGTAAAAAAACAATAACAAAAATATAGTTATATGGAATAAAATGAGATTAAAAAAGACTGAAGGATAATCAGATTTGTTTGTTCAATCAAGTTGTTCAGACGTTTCGTACGAACTGTCCGTAGAAAGTGATCTGATGGGTTTCATGTGTCCTGATGTGATTGATCTTCCCGTGTTATTTGTTTTTGTAACAACAAAGGCGTCAGTAGCTGCGATTCCGTTTAAATATATTGCAAATTTTAGTCAAATTTTTAGAAATTTGGCTAAAGGAGATTTGCATATATATGTGTTTTTTATCCTACAACTGTCATGTGAATATTAGGGGAAAGATCATCAAGATAAGCAGCAGATGGTGCAAGATTTTTCCAGTCAGGTGTCATTAACAACAGCAGAAGAAGACAAAGCAACGCGATGATGAAATCAAAAGGCATTTCTTTGCTGCTTCACATATAATATGGCATTTATGTTTGTTTCTTACACGGAGTGAAGAAATGTTGAGGTTTTCCAGTTTTCTGTGTTTCCATCAACCTGTTTTTATGCACAAATCAAACATGCGCATAAAATCAGGTTTATGGAAACCCGGCTGAGAGGCTTTCAAGGGAATTTAACATAGTGGCCAAACTGTGTAATTACATCATTTAATGCACATGGGCTAGAAGTCAGTCCATCCAGGAATTTGCGATGTTGCAATCGCAACAATTAACGAAAATTCAACCAATCTTCATGAATTCTATGTGACCTTGCAATTTTGTCCAATCACTGCCACTTTTCCACAATTTTGTCCCGCCTCCCGTGAGTTCCTCCAATCACAGCAGTCCCCAGCGCAAACGTGATGCACGTACGTCACCGAATTCACTTCCTTGTTTATGGTTTTAAGACGCAGACATGTGGGATAGTAATGTCGCTCACTTACCAACAAAAATTGCTGCCAAAGACCGTGCAAAACAATTCCCTGGTGTTCTTCACGAAAGCGGAGGT
>JAQNCA010000025.1:25061597-25078633 GCA_029783725.1 Acanthurus tractus
GAAAGTGGAGATTTAACACTAAAAATGAAAACTGGTGTCAATCTAGTATCTTACTGCTTTTTAAAGGCTTCCATCTTGTTATTAACGGCCTGCAAACACTGCAGTTTTCTTACAGTTTCCAAACCGATTTGCAGGAGCCATCTCAGCCTCACCCCGGTGCTCTTGGCTCGACAATCGCTCGTTATGCAAATACATAGCCTGAGGTAATGCAAAGCCAAACAGCCAAAGCAAATTAGACGATACAATTCTGTGGAGGAAAGACACTATAATTAACATCTCACTTAATGACGTTACTGTATTTTGGATCAAAAGGAGTGAGGGCTGTGAGATAACCTTGTTTTGCTTTCATGTTTAGATATGCTGCTTGGACACATAAGACATAATTTGCCTGGAAGGAAAAAACCCACCTAGCATCCGTCTGTGAGCAAACAGCAATAAAAATGGAGATTTATGGCGATTTGACATGCTTCTGCTTTATCAGAGTTTATCAGCGACAAAAAAGTAGGACAAACCTGAGCCACTTCAGCATTCTTCTTAAGAATATAAGGTTATATGTCTGTCCAAGTGGCTTAGTAAATACATTAGAGGAAACAACAGAATCAATTAGGATTAACTTTTAGAAAGATAATTAAAGTTACCCTGTGGAGTTTTTATTGTAAACAAACGCTTGTTTATGATGCATGCGGCGTTCAACAGCAAACGGGTTGTGTGTCTCCTTGAGGCCATAAAAGAAAACATGCTAAACGTTTCCAACAGCTTTTCTGAACGTTTTAAATCCTGAATAGTTCAAGCTAACGTGTTCACGTGGTTGTGGCGTGAACGTGTGACCTCACATGCAGACTGTTTGGACACGTGACGGCGGCGAGCGGCCCGAAGGACCGGTCACATGACGCAGACGATGTGAAACCGAGCCACAAACCAAAACTAAAAGCAAACAGATCTGCGATTGTATGTCAAAACAGGAAGCTCCACCGTCTTTATTTAGAAGAAAACAAAAACAAAACTGTTGTTCATTTCATCTTCTGTAAACATGCTGCAGACCAACATGTTGACATATTGGAGAGACATATTTTTGGAGGTTTGGGAAAAAAGTTGCCAACGAGTGCTTCTATTCAGTTGGGACAAAAAAGTCAGTACAGGAATAAACTCTATTATTTCCTCTTGCGATACATTTTCAATACTAAAGTGCAAAACAATGACTTCTTTTAAACACGGAGGCGCTCGAAACAGATTCCTTAAAAAAGTTTCATGACATATTTTCTCATTTTTCTGCTTTCTTGCAGTCTGGTCTTCAGTCAGTCGTGGACATGGACAAGAGGCAGCTATTGTGCAAAGAGGAATTAAGCTTTTCTGAGGTTTTTATTTCATTTTACTCAGCAATTTTTGCAAAACTGTCAGCAAACAAACCCAAATCCTGTTTTTTTCTTCTGTTTTATGGGTATTTTTTCTCCATCAGTTGCACACAGATCATGATACATCGCAGATTATTGTGCAATGTGTCGCAGAATTGCTGTATTGTGACTTCATGGTTATTGCACTCAACATATTCTCATCTCTGCGTCTTGAACTGGGAGTAAAATTCAAGAAAATGTGAGTAAATGTGTGAAAAAGAAGTCCCAAAAATAAACCGAAGGTCTAATGTGTCCAGTTCGATGGGGTCATGAAATTAATTACAGTAAAATGCTAAAAAATACAGGATATCCTGACAATTTTTCAATATTAAAATGTGCAAACGCTGAAGAGGAGGCTCCCATGAAAACACTGCACTCACTGTAGTGCAAATATCATCTGAAACATGTTCTCTTTAGGATTTAACGATTAAAGTGCAGGAAAAACATCCGTCATTACACTAATTTCACTTAAGTATTAAAGTAACACTTAAACCGTCTGCATGACACGACAACATGTGACCTGCCTTTTTTTTTTCGTACCACCTGGGATAAACACTTAGCAAATTTCTATATTAGCGAGGCACTCACTCTCTGTCTTTGTGATGCTCTCATGCCAATATCTCTTAACATGCAGGCTCCATTAGCTAAAAGCATGGTTTTCTGCGCTTTTTATAACCCACCGTTCACTGTTGGACTATTCTTAGCTTCAACACATCAACTGGAACATTATTCTAATATCATGGCTTTGAAAAATGTCACCCCGGACATAAGCAACCCATTTCTCAAAACAGAAATCATCAAATAATGTCTTGATTGCATCATAATGCTTCTGTGCAGAGTGTATTTTGTAAATGGAACATGAATCCACAAAAACAACAAACCAAATGCATATCATCCATTGATGGAAACATCTGTGAATCATTATGCAAACTTAGGTTAATTCTTTAGAGTTCGATTCATTAAGGAGTATTGTTAGTTTCAGTGGCTGAGCCCTTATTATCATGCATTTAGGAAATGAGGCAAACAGAAAAGGCATAAGAGCCCAATCAATAGCTCTTTTCATTTTGCCTTAATGGCCACGTCTTTTTTTTCCCTCGTGGACTAAAAAGAACACAGGGGGAGGTTGGTGTTACAACCATAAAATGCAATTTCTCTGCAGGAAAAAACATAATAATGCCTCCTATCCCCTTTCTGCATATTCCTATAACATTCTGCCAAATTGAGTATGGATTTAACATCAAAAGGTTACATGAATTTTTCAAATGAGATATTAAAGTCAATATTTCAAGCCGAGGATATTTCAATTTGGGGGGCTTACATGATAGGGTCTGCGTGCTAAGATGAGCTGGCTCGCAGGCATGGCTGCAGTTTAGCCACTAAATTGACTTGCAGGAAAAGTCAAACGCAGAGATTCTGATGTCAGACAGGCAGGAAAACGTGTAAAATCACTTCCATGCAAAAGGACAAAGCAAGAACAAATGTGCATGTACAAACACACAGGATCAACAGCCAGTGTGGAGAAGAAGCAGCTGAACATTTATTTATTATCTTATAATGTTGACATTTTCATTCGGAATATTTTAAATACGTTCAAACAAACAAAGACTGCAAACAGCGAGAAAAGTGGACTTAAGATATATGCTGCAAATGATAATAAACCATATTTCTGCATATTATATTCTTCATTATCTGTGCTTATATTCTGAGTTGCTTTAAGGCAGCCTGTTAAATGTGGGAGTATTGATGCTTGTTACTGTTACTGTTACTGTAGTGGCTTGAAAGCTGCTAGCAGCAGTTAGCAGCTAACTCAAAGAAGAAGAGGGGCAGCAACCAAAAATATGTGTACGTTAACGAGGTGTTGGAGCTTTTTACCCTCTGAGCAGAGAACAGAAACAACTGTCATATATCACTGATGGTTATGTTTTTTCCATGTTATGCCAGTTTTACAATGTCGGACACGACACATAGCATTTAAATACAAATGTGCTTTTCGCCAAAATGCATTGTTCATAAGACAGAACAACCATGTTGGACACAAAACATTTTAAATGCCTTTGTTTTAAAATCTCTATCGTTCTGATCAGCTTGTGGTTCTTCTTTCATCGTCTCCTGTCAGCTCTCACGGCTCATTAGCGCCACCAGCTGTGCATGTTTTGACCAAAAGAAATCTAAAAATAAAAAGCCAATCACCGATCCAAACATTCCTCAACAAGGCCGCTAGTGATACAAATCTGACCAAATATTGACAATTTCCATAAATATAATGAAAATATCACTTATGTGTGCGAAGATTATCGCAAATGTCGTTTGGTATCTGATGTCGCCAGCATGGTTTGGTCTTGACCACTTTACCACAGCTGGGACGGGTATTGATGAGATTTTGCTGAAACCAACGCCATTATCGGATCCTCTCATTGGCTGAATTTTAAACTGCTTTCCCAATCAGTTTTCTCTGTGGTGCTGACGTCATGAAAACAGGATTTTTACCTTCCAAAACAGACAAACTGTTCAGCTGGAAGCAGTGGAACTCGTACATATTGTTAAATACACGACATACCTTGAACTGTTGCAATGAAAGGTGTTTCAGTGCGTTGTGCATTTTACAGCCATCACAACCAGCATTGTTGTCATCTTTGTTCATGAAATGAGGCTTTGCTGTGGAATGTTTCCACCTTCTTCTTGCAAGTTTCCTGCAGTTTTGACTTCATTGTGTTGCAACATACAAACACATCCCGACCCTTAATGGGTATTACTGCGCGATAAAAACTACCACTTGTACTTGAAAGCATTCGATTGTAAAGCTGTTTTTGCTCAATTCCCCAAAAAACATGTTTTTTTTTAAGCAGACAAACATTTAGCCAAATCACTTATTTCCACATTTCCAGAGGAGAGTGGACTGCGCCTCCTCGTTCAAACACAACAAAGAAGATCACCAGGCAGAAAGAGCTCCATTATAAACTGCTTGTAATCAAGCTCTGTAATCAAGGCCTAATAACAATCCAGTGATACACAGGAAACCCTGAACGCAACACTTTTATACCAATGTGACTACAGCCAAAACAGACTGACTTAATGGACTCGTTACAGACCAGATCACTATTGTCTGAAGAGGCATGAATTAATCTTGTTGAGCAAAGCAGAATCTTCTCTCCGTTCTCCAGGATTAACAGCTGTATTTTCAATATGGCTTTTACCGGCTAATTAAGAAATAGGAGCTGATTCAAGCAAGAAGTGATTCAAAAAGAAAGTTTTACCTGCTTTCGATCGGTGGTGGTGGTGGTGGTGGGGGTGGGGGTTGGTTCTTGAGGGAGCAGGTCGTGGGGTGCCGCTCTTCCCAAAATCCTCCACGCCTCATCCTTCATCTGCGGCTGCTCGTCATGTCCCGTCACCGGCACAGTTACACCTGAACACTCTGCTGCTGCCAAACACCTGGCTCCATCTCCCACTGTCCAAATGAAAAATAAGCATAATCTGCCTTTCTGAGTATCCAGCAAATGAGGGATTTCATGACAAATTGGGTGGAGGTTTATTATGCGAAGGGAAGGTAGAACCGAGCCAAAGAGGGGCAAAAATAAAGGGAGGTGTAGTTAAATGTGGCAATGACTTTAACAATTTAAAGCTGGATGCTAATTACTGTGGTTTAACTCAAAGTATGGCTTTTTGTTTTAGAAAGAAAGCAGATAATTAGTCTAAACTGGATGCATATCAGGTTTTTTAGGGGTTTTATTTCTGGGACACTCCATTTTTAATGTATATTCCTCTTGCACAATATTTTAAATGTACCGTATATCTTCAATAGGTCAAAAAAAAACGTCAAGCCACAATAATTTAATTCTAATCTTTATCCACTTTGTGAAATAAACCCAACACAATGTGGCGAGGAATATGTGCGTCGTCCTGGGGAGAAAATTCAGATTCACACTGCAGCAGCACATTAACTGCCTCAATAGCTTGATGGATGCGTTTCTTAAAACTTAATTAGTGTGAAGATAAGTGGCTGTTCAATAAATGTCTGGCAGTTGAATACAAGTGGCATTCAAAAACATTTCAGATCGCTTAAAAACTGAAAGAGCGGAGCAGGAAAAGAGTCATGAAGATTCAAGAGGAGTGAATTCAATGGCAGCTGGATCCGTAGGTTTGTGTTGCTTATGGTTGTGGGTGAAAAAGTCCACGGTCGTGTTTTGTACGAGGGTTACGTATTTTTATGATGCTCAAAGTGGCGTCATGATAGTTCAGCTGTGAGAGCAGAGACAGGTTGAGTTTTTAGCTTTCCATTCAGTTAAAAATCTATGTAATATTATTTAAATTTTAATTATTAAATATCTGTAATGTCCTCAGAAACTCTGAGGTCATTCTACACAGCCATACACAGTTGGTTCAATGCAGAAAATAGGACACAGGGATGTTTTTAAAACTTAGAGGCCTTCGTGGTTTTAACTTATTTTTAATTTGTTTTTAATCGTGACGTCTGATTCGAGCTGCAGCTGAATCCAAGTTTACTTCAGTCCTGAAATGTGAAAATTAAAAGACAGAAACCTGTAATTGTCGCTGCACATTAAGCTTCATTTTCATAATCAATTACTCAAAGTGTAAAACATTCTCATGTCTTTTTCAGCATTTACACTTTCTAAATTCATTAGAAATTCATTCATCAGAGTCCCGTAACTTCTAAATAACCGCATACACTGTGTTATTTTATGGGGTTTTCTGAAAAGAGGACTCCGGTTTTTAGCCTGCAAAAGCTGTAATGTGAGGAAAAAAAGTTCGTAAAGTACGTACAGAATCTTTCCTTGTTAGTTACTAAAAGTGGATTATTAAGAAAACACTAATGAAGTGAAACAAAGCAGTGGCACCAAAGCCCGTCAGAGTGTGTGACTCCTGGTAAAAAAAAAAAGCTCGACAGAACAAGAGATGAATAAATATCAACCTACGGAGAGACAGATAAACAAACAACAAGGGGAAAATGGCTTCACTCGCAAAATGGGACATTTAAAAAAAAACAAAAAAAAACTGCTGACATCTAAAAGGCAATTGAATTTGCATACCACCAAACTTTCATCTGCGGAGATGTGAAGAAAGACTCCACCACAGGAATCATTTAATATTTAATAAATTAGAAATAGTGGCTATGGCTAATTAGAATTTGCACATTTACAAATCAGCCCTGATAGCAAAACAAATTATGAAATATAACGGTGCTCCGTGGATTACCGGGGGGAAAATCAGATGATAGACAAAGCAAATGGAGTATCACTAACAGCATACTGTCAGAACACATCACACAGCTAATCCAGTTACAGGAGGTGGCGGGGGGGGCGCGGGGGTGCCGTAGAGGCTTTGCTTTAAAATATTGATACGGTATTTTCGTAAAAAGCTTTTTTTTTTCTCTCTCTCTCTCTCTCTTTCTCTTTCTTTCTTTCTCTTTGCAAGAGTACGTTCGGACTAACACTTGCTTATTGCTCATGGGTCATTAGCCTCTCATCCTCTGCTGCTCGGCCAGTTTTGCTTTGAACAGAATAAAAAAAAAAAGAAAAAGAAAACAGAAAGGCTTGTGATTAAATGAATGTGTTTGCTCCGGTGCTCCATTAGAGGAGGTCTAGATGCTCGCCGTCCCATTGTTTATATTACTGGTACAAAGGCAGGCAGTGTGTAAACTGCAGTTGTATTCATTATTAGATTACTTCCTGGTGCAATGGCTTTTGGTAAAAGCCGTGGGATTCTTGTAAGGGGACTCGACATGAACTCAGAGGGAAAGCATTTATCAAATGATAAGGGCCGAGACCGAGGCATGCTCAAACTTAAGTAGTTATAAAGTAAAATGCCATACGAAATCTACATCAATGAAAGTCAAATAAATAAAGGTGGAATAGCAGAAAGTGGATTGAGGCTATTCTGCATGCCAGAGTGAGGCTTTTAACATAACGAAGTGAAAGCATATTTATTATAATGTAGCAAACGCATAATGTAACACTTTAACTGCATTTTCCCCCAATTTGAAAATATTCTATCAAGTTTTCATTGCAGTGAGGTTTTGCATCTCGTCCGTAGGAAAACAGCATTTGTAGCTGACAAGGCGGCTAAATCAAACCGCGAGAGAAAATAAAAACAGACGCGATGTTTGCATGATGAAAATGCGTGCACAGTATCATTTAACATAAGTTATGTAATAAATGCACATTGTTGGTGCCGTGGCAGTTGACGTGTCAGCTTTACCGACATCAACACACCTCAACTCTGCAGAAAAGCATCACATTATCTCCAATATTCATGTTAACCTCGGACTGGCTGAGCGATGTGTCACGTGTCCATGAATGAATGAGTGTCATAAAACACGACATTGACAGCTCCTCAATATTTAGGGGAAAATTTCTTAAACGCCCCCTGGTGTCCGGTTGCAGTATAGGTCACATACCCGCACTTCCATGTTAGCAGATTGGAGAAGATTAAACTAAAACTAAAGTTAACATCAAATTCCAACAAGATACTTTCTGTCATTTCTGGCAGTTTTTTTCACACTGGTGTTTATTTTTCTAATTAATTTGGTCTGAAGTTGTTTTTCGAAGCTAGGACCTGTCATCCATCATAATGCGGTGAATGGGATGTAGATCTGCTTGCAATGATGCGACTCTGGTTCTTAATATGAAGCACGTTATCTCCTGACTCTCTTAATAAAGGCAAAAATAATGGATGTAATATTTTACAGCAATTAAAAAACAAAAGGCTGCATCACCTTTGACTCAAAGTTACCGTCGTCGCAGGAGAGTCTCCGGCATTCGCCTTTTACAGGTCTGTCATAATTAAAGGTGAAAAAGCGGCTATAAGACAAAGACTCGATGTTTTATTAAATGCTGCTGTGGAAACCTTTGCACTCCCTGACAACGGGAGGTCAAACAATGCCCTTTGAAAGAGAAATGTGTTGTGACATTGTCAGCCTTAATCTGCAACTCTGCTCGATGGCCTGCTGTGATTGGTTAGAAAAGGAAAGGTTATTAAGACAGAAAAACTGCAGTTCATATGAAGCAGAAGTTCGACTGAACACATGTGAAGGTAAGTTACAGAGAGGAAGATGCCAGATGCATTACTAATATAAATGCAATATAATTTTATCATGCACACATATATGCTCTGTCTTCAAGTATTTAACATGTCAAAGTGATGAGGGAAATATTTCGTGCTGTATATTTACTCTCCAGAGCGCACTGTAGCATAGTTGACCCAGTTTTGCAGTACACTGATCGCTAACGTATCACTGAAATAATAAAGTGCACACACAGCACATCGGCTAGCAAACAATAACAGAGGAAATGTTTTATATATATTTTTTTAATGGGATAATATTTACTTTTTCCACACTTCCTCACATTTCTGCACACAGTCTCAGATCTCTGACCATCAACGAGCAGCTGAATGACGCCCACACAGAAACTCCACAACTTCTGAGCCTGTTTTTGTGATGCTGCCCTTTTATCTGTTCACAAATAAAGCCTCATAACTGCTGCAGACTTTTTATTGCCAACTACAGAAATAATAAAAAAAATAAATTAAAGTCCAGCTCTCATTTTTGAGCTGTACATTAAATTTCTAGGATGTTTAAAGTTTTAATGTGAGGAAAAGATTACAATAATTCATTCATTATACATGATGCTATTGTTATGGATGATTCTATTTTAAAGTTGAAAATGATTTTTCTCTAGGAGACAAGATGTTAATCTGTCATGCTCGTTGCTCAGTAAACTTTAAGTCCGTCTGCTTGTTGCCCTAATCCACAACAATTTTACACCATTAGCACAAATATCAAAGTTTATCCCGTTATAGTAAATATCTATGGTTTTATTTATTTATGATGATATAGTCTTTACTTTTGGATTGGCATATAGAGTGTGTTGAATCCACATAAGGCAATTTCTACATCAAGAACTGACTTTGAGTTATTTATTCATGTGTTCTGTCTGCACTGAATCCAAGCAGAATTTTAAACTCAGGACCCTCAAAAAGCCAATCATCGTATGAGACAGAAAAAAAAACAAAAGATACGTAACACGACGTATAAATGATTTTACTTTATAAAAGAATACAAACAATTATAAAAACAAATAAACTCGCTAGCTATGTTGGTTAAAAGCAAGAATCTTTAGGAGGTGCAGACACTTTCCTTTGTTCATTATTTCGATACTGTATATTTCTTAACTGCCTTCTCGATGCCACACTGATGTTTAAGACAAAAGAATAAAACTACTCAACTACAGAATCACGACAACATTTCCTCCTGTTGTTTGGTGTGAGGGTCTAATGTGCATGTTAAATAATAAATGCCCAGACATTGTACTGACAAACATGCCAGAAAATACTTAAGAATCGGCTGGAAAAGTGACCATCAACTTTGTCACTTAAAAACTCCATTAAAGTGGCTGAGGAAGCAGAAAATGGATCATTTACATCTGAGGCACAATATGGCTTCATTACTGTTTGTGTTTCCCGATGAAAAACCCTATTTTTCTTTGTCATCCGTGGTGAATTTTTGCGTGTTTGTATTTATTTCTCAGGGACACATCCACGCTGTTGCTATTTGACCTTGGAGTTTCTGCTTCCGGACTTACAAAAAGCAGTGAAGTGACCTTTCATCTGCTGCTTTTCACAGTTTCATTGTTCAGACTGAAGAGTCCTATTTGGACTCAAAAGGAGACTTCACGGTAAGTGGAGCCATGAGAGGCTTGGAAGGTTTGTAGGAGTCGATGGTTTTCGAAATTTGTGAAGGTCTTGTTTCAAACAATATACTCAATATATGTTGAATGTCAAGGTGAAAACACACCTGTAATTTTATGGCTAAATGGTTCAAATCCTCTACTTGACAGGATCATCTGAGAGAACTCTGCATTTATCAGGTGAATGGTATTCAAAAGATCATTTAAAGCTTTAATTTTTCATATGAATTTGTATTGTTGTGATGTTTAAATGTTTGAACTTTTATTTTTTACCTCATGATCTAGATTATGGTGAACCCTGTAACTGCAGGGATGAATCAGGCCACACAAAGAAACAATCACTAGTCTTTTCTTGATCTTGCCTTTACCCTCATAAACACAGTCACCACCCCCAGCCAACCCACTCCTCCCATGTCCCAAACCCAGATTTAAATCAGACACATCATACAAAGTTAATGAACGTCTTCATGTTCAAAAAAAAAGCTCAAATTTTCAGATTCGTCCCGTTTATAAAAGCATATGATCAGAGGCGTCTTTGCCAGTTGGCAGTTCGGCACATTCTGTAAGGAATCAAATATTCTCTTGCCTACTGACGCTCTACTGATGTTGTGAAATTAAGTTTAATATGCATTTCCTTTGAAATTTGCAGTTTAAACAACTGGAGATCAAACTGTATAATTTAAAAGACAAGGGGTCAGTCCATCACTGGCAACTCACAATGATTCTCTTTCAAATGGAGGAGGTGGGGGGTGTCATTCGGAATCACAGACAACATCCATTTAAAAGAGCACGCTCATTTGATTAGCAGCCATGATGGGAAGGCCAAGAGAGGCCAAAACATCCTTGATCAAAAGGGGAGAACTGGCTGAAATAACGGCAGATAAATCCTCCTAGCTGGTGCCGCTGTGTCCAGCTAAGCAAGGCAGTGAAAACATGCAAACTGTGAACTGTAGAGCAGTGAAATACTCGACAGCACAGAAAACAAACAGGTAAAGAGGTCCAGGGAACAATACAGGAAGTATTGGTGATTTTTATACACAAATTTAATCTTATGGAATTCAAAGGCAAACTTCTTAATTTGATAATTACCAAAGTTTATTAAAATTTGATTCTTTTAATGACATTTCACATTGGGCTTGTTTGGTCCGGACTTTCTGACTTTTCGGTTTGATCCGAATCAAATTAGCAGGTGTGAAACCTCTTTCCGTCCATGATCCGGACCAAACATCCAAACTTTGGTCCGACCAAAAGAGGTGGTCTTGGTCTGGATTAAACTGAACTGTGGTTTGGTTCGTGTCCAGACACCAACGAACCAATCAATGCAAAGTATAGAGACACGAACCCACACACTCGATGACGATATGACGTAGGTTTGTCATGTAAAGTCTGTTAGTTCATTTGCATAATTGCAGTGTGAAACTGAAACCAACTGGACCAAATGTAAATGATGAAACAAAAACATGAACCTTGGTTCGGATCTTGGACTTTTAGGTGTGAAAACAGCCTAAAATTTACGATGGGCCACAAGATGAGCTCACGTACAGGCACAGATTTAAGTATGAAGTATTACAGATTTAAGAACTTGCCAAAACCTAGTAAATGGAGTACAAAGGCCAACATTCCTGAAGTGCAGTGGAATTGTAAAGTAACAGAGTATTGAAGTACTCCAGCAAGGAACAGGTACCTCAACATTTGCAAACGCACGCGATTATTAGCTAATACTGCTCATGTGATCAGATGGTTTACCGCAATTCTACAAGATAACTTTGAGTCACAGGGTTTAAATTTGACAATAGTCTCCAATGTGAACAACCAGACTGGGGTTTAAAACTCATATTCTGCCCTTCATGGAGTTTAATCAGCATCTACAGCTCTGCATCAGTGTATCAGAGCTTATTTCTGTCGACACAAAGTAAAGCATGACTTGTATCCGAAGTACAAACGTCTCCTTGTTGCCAGCGACATGGATAGTGTTGTTAAGGTACTGTATGTGATGCACAGAAGATTATTTTGCCCTTCACGTGGAGCCCCTCCACAGGCACAAGCCGTGGGCTCCACCCCTCCATCCCCATGTGCCAACATGTCAATCAGCTGTAATTGCCATCCTGGAGGAACAATATCAGGCCGCGGAGCTCTAACCACACAGATTCATTGCAACACCTAATCTGCTAATGAGCTCAGCATGGCTATTTTCAGCATTGCCGCAGACATCATAGCCGTGGCTGAGGAGGCCTGGCGCGGCTTCCAGTGACAGCAGAGGACAGTTGGCCTGTTGGAGGAGGTACAAAGCAGACCTCAGCCTGCACGCTTCAGGACAGCACAGTCACTCCAGATCCTGTTTGGAGGAATATGTGTGATCCCAGCACATCACACTGGCTGCTTAATATTCTGATTTACACAGCCACTTTTTTTTTTATTCCTTCAGATGCAGCATCGTGATGTCCCATCCTAAAAAAAACATCTCTGTGTAATCTGAGCAAGAACCGCCACTTGGTTTCATCTGCCTCCCAAAAATAATCAGCGATCTTACAACCATATTGGAAACACGTTAAATAATGGTGTAAAAATACAGAGTTTACTCCCCAGCAGGCTCACTGGAGCTCTAAGTTTTGCTGTTTAAGAACAAGAGCACAAAGAAAAAAAAAAAGCAACACAAACAATCCTTAATGGAACTGATACAAGAGGCTTTTTAATTATCTAACTCAATCAGCTAAAGACCAGTGGATCAATGAATCCCCATTACACTCCCCAGCTCTGTGCCCAGACAGCAGCAGTTTACATCAGTTCAAACAGCGAGGCATGCTGCAGCTAAGTGACAGATTACAGGTTGTGGCTAATCTAATGCGGCCACAGCATTTGTACAGAGTACATCTTTAATTCAGACTGCAAGCTTTTCTCATTGTGACCATGTCACTTAACTGATACAACCTCTCTGAAATATTTATTGTCCCCCTGCAGGAGATGGGACTTTACATTTTGAGGGCTTGTTGAGTTTGCTGGCTGAGCTGCATTATGGGACTCAGAGGACAAAAGAGACCTCATATTCTGGTTTTTAGATGGCATCCTTTAGAAATACACCGCAAAGAGATAAACAGCTTATTAAAGGAGGAATCAAACAGCAAGTATGAGGCTTTTGCAGAGCTTCAGTCAAAAATGTTTTGGTTTTGGTTGCAACACAAATACTGATACTGTAAAATACCAGAAAATATATATGTAGAAAAATATATTTCTGTGGTAATATTGTTTCAGAATCTTATATTGTGTTTATTTTAATCATCTCAGGGAGCTTTTAGTCCTGAAAGTCCAAACTAAGGCTCACATTTATGTTACATTATATGTTTTTTGCAGTCGGTTTCGGTTTCACACTGCATTATGCAAATAGACGGTAGGACTTTACATGACAAACCTACATGATATCTTTTTCTAAATAAATTCTTTAAACTAAATGTCGATACGTTTTTTTGTCTCCTCTCTCTCCCATGTAGTTCATGGCTCATTTCATGTTTTGGTAAATGCAACAAAGGTTTTTCATTTTCGGGGTAGCCCGCCATGATTTCCTGTCATTGATACGAAAGTCGGAAGGTCCGAACCTTTGCTTTCACACTGGACATGAACCCAATCCTTCAGTTTGGTCCAGACTGAGACCACCTCTTTAGGTCAGATCAAGAATCAGCTGTTTCATCCGGACCAAAGACCAGGGGAGGTTTCAAACCTGCTAATTTAGCCTGGATCAAACCGAGAAGTCCGAGAGTTCGGATCAAATGAGGTAGGTGTGAAAGCGCCCTTGCTGTAGCAAACAGATGCTCCGTTTTGAAAAGTGTTGTAGAGATATACATTTAGATTACTGCCAAAAACAATCAGTCCATATCTTGACTAACCAGACAGGAACTTATTCGATAGCTGACTCTTTGTTAAAAGTCCAGTGGCTTCTAGCAGTGAAGTTGCAGACTGCAAATGACTGAATATTCCTCGTTTAATCCTCCCCTTTCAAGGCTGCAGGACAAACTCAAGGGGCACAAAACTTGCAAAATTTTGATTGGATTGAAGAAGTACAATAGACCTGAACCAAAGTCATTCACTTTAAATTTTTTCTATACAGATGTCTGTTATTCAAGTGATAAATAAACACCCACTGGATTATGTTAGTCTTAAATTTCAATGTGTCGATTTGGAGTGAAGAGTATTTTCATCTGAGGGTTGTTGAGGCCCAACATGTCGATCATGTTTGGATTGCAGAGAATTCAATATTGCTCCAGGAAATGATCATGACCCAGACCCATTCACAGTCTGACACACACTGACACGCTAAAGTATTTTCTAAAAACATAACTACGTTACTCACATCCTCAATGTGTCTCTCTGTGGATTTAAATTGGTTCTTTTGGACGGGGAGTGATAAAAAAAAGAACGAATGTAAGATTAAATCAAATCAAAGTCAAATGCTCAGACCGTTTCATTGAGATGACAAAGCAGCTCGCCGCGTTGAATGGGCAGCGTTTCTTTTGTCTTGCCTCTGCCTCGGCGCAGAATTTGTTTCTCATTTGAAGGCATCCGCACAATTATTTTTGGGTAGTGCCAATTGAATATCTGATTGGGGTTATGAATTCAGGGGATTAATTTCACTGCAACAATGCATCAATTGTTTCCAGTAAGAGACGCAGAGGCGGTGTTGTTGTTCAGTAAACTGATCATACACAGAGTGTACTAATGCTTCTGTGGTGGAATCCATTGATCTGCTGTCCCCCTGCATAGTGCATTCCTAATGATATCTGAGATGCCACTGTTACAGAAACGGAGAGCAGCATTTCCCTCAGCCCTCCAGAGCAATTTATTGTGGGAAGGTAATAATAAGTCTATATTTGAAAAAATGGTCTGGATGAGCTCGTCTGAATGTGGGCTCCGAGCCTGAAACCACAGCGGCTCATGGTGGCACGGGGAGTCATTTTCAATTTTTTCTTCAGAGGGAGACATCATGGACTGCAAGAGAGCAGTTAAAGAGAGGAGCTGTGCTGTTTTAGTGAAATTTTTTGTTTTTTTATTCACGGTGTAAAAATATTATCAAGGTGAGGAGAAGGAGGAGACTGAAAGTTGCTGATGGTTTAAACAGCAGTTTTATTTTTCCAAATGTTTCATCTTTTGAAATGTTTGAAATTTTATGTTAAAATTGCACAATTCGTACAAAAAACAGCTCCACATACAGCTCAAACAGTTAAGAGGGTTTGAAGGAGAAACTCTCATGTTTTACCTCCTTGTTTACGAAACTTGACCCGAAAACAACGCAGTGTTTCATTTTTCCTACTGAACATCTGTTTCGCATAAAGCCACAAGGTCTTCAATTAGAAGGTGAATCTGTACTTCAATTAAGATTATGTGATTCTGCTTGTGTTTTCTGTACAGGATTTGGACACAAACGGCAGCTTTGTGGCTTTTATTGGACTTCAGCACTGCAGGACTGAACTCCACTGAATGGAAAAAGGTAAATATACCGGATTAGATGATATAATAAACTGACAGGTGCATCACACCTGAGTTACATGGTTGGTTTCAAAGAGAAAAGTGTTAGATATCAAATTAATTAATTTGCTGTAACTGTTTGTCTTTGTTTTTGTTTTCTTTTGTGTTTTTCTTCACAATGTGATCATTTTCAGTTCCCATGTGATTCCATCATTAAGTTCTTAGTTATTTTAAAAACACTTAATTAAAAATCCACGAAAGCTCTAAATATAAAGTAATGACACACTAATGCAGAGACTTCGAAAACTTTTTATTTGCAGTGGAGTTTTTTTGCATGTGAATTCATTAAAACTTTTAAAAAAGGAAAATCTTATTATCTGTAAATATGATGTTGTGTAATGACTTCTGGGAGAACTTTAAATTGTATCTGTACAGCTGAATAACCGTCTTGTTTTACGAATATAACCAGAGGTTTGTGATGTGGTTGAAAATGTATTAAGTGATTAAAACCACAATCAGCAAATGTAATCGGAAAGGCTGTTTTTTCCTCTGAAGTGAAGTGTGTCAGCGGTGCAGCTGCAGCCACTGTACGGTCAACACAACCACAGTCAAGTTTCTAACCATTGATCTTCAGTCATTAGCTATGAGCTCATGGCGCCACTCAACGACCAGCAGGACTCACATGGTAACACAAGCAGGTACCTTCACTATTGATCCTCAGTCTGTGTCAACCACCTTTAACTCAGGGTGCCAGAAAAACTCGATGGCCAAACCAGGAAAAGTGGTCCTGAGACTTTTAATGACTCGTTTTGGCAGACAGATACACATAAATACAGATTTATGGACAGAAGTTTGTTCTTGTACATGATTCTGGATTCTGGTTGGAGTGGGAATCATCAGAGACACAACGATACGATATATCGGAATATCGTGATATGCTCAGTATTGTGATATCAGATATTGTGATATGTTATGACTTTGAAACATAAATTGATTTTTTAATTCTCGTACTCAATTATTTGAGTTTATATTTGCACCACAAGTTGCCAGGGACAAAATGATACAAAATATCCCGCCATGCAAGTCACAATACAATAATATCGTGATATCGCGATATGCTGAGTATTGCAACAGGAATTGAAAAATATGTGATAAAATATTGACATTTGGTGTCTCTGAATCAATAAAATATCACCATGCAAAATCTCTCGATATTTCACTGAATAAATATTCCTCCTTTTTTTACAGAGACGTACATCAGTTAATCACAATTTATTTGGTGATTGTTTTTAACAACTTAAGACTGATAAACTTATAAAGCCTCAGTTTTTGTCAAAACTGAGTCAAACCCTTGTAATTATTCTTTGAAAAGCTATTAGCATCAGTGTAGATTTAATTTAAACTTTATGGCTCTAAAACTAGAAGAAAAGTGTCAGTCTCTAAAGTTGATCCAGTAAAGGTTCTGATTGCAAAGCACCATTCTGTGGTC
>JAQNCA010000025.1:25226136-25236675 GCA_029783725.1 Acanthurus tractus
TTATTGCTATTGTGAAAATTTTTCACCACAATTGTGAAGTGAAAATGTGATTTATGTTGTTGTCTCAGTGCTTGTACTTTGTTAATTGTCCATAAAGCTCATATTCCTGACAACATGTTGTAATCACAATGATATAATAATAATCTGATTACTTTCAGTTACTTCTGAAGCACTTTGACCTCAACAAAGAGAGTTTGGGCTCAATTATTAAACTCAACATGCAGCATATTCAATAATAAAAAATGTATATGCATGTTCAATATGAAAAATACAAGTATTTAAGAATTATATATAGATTCAGTGTGATGGATGATTGTATTAGCTTAAGTTTTGGTTGCTTTTGCATTAATTTATGTTGCATTTTTTCCATTTCATGTGCTCGTTTAAGAGCAGAAAACACCTTTGTCTCACTCTTAGCTTGTGTTTTAGCTCGACGCACGGACACAAACGATGAGTCGTTCGCCTACAGGAGGAAAATATTAAAATAAGATCATGCAGTGAGGTGTAACTCAGAAGATGCTCTGCATATTTACTCATATACACGTATGAATTATGTACAGTGTGATACAGTGGAGGGATCATTACAGGGAGGATGCATGTGTTTATTACCATGATCATATAGAACAACCCATGTGTTAGTGAGCACCGTGTTTGCATGTGTGATTGCATGTGTGATTGTTTGCACACACACACTTCCCTTCTTCTTCTTCTTCTGTTGTGTTAAATCAACCCCAGTCCTCCACAAAACTCAGCCTCCATCATCTGCAGGATGTTTTTTTTCCGTTTCTCCACAATCGTCAAGTGCTTCTAACTTGCCCCCTTATTTTGTATTACTAAATTAGAGCTTTCTGAAAATTACCAAGAAAGCAAGAAAAAAGGGCCTGTGCTCTTTCGCTCCTTTGTTCTCGCTCCTGCAGAAATCATATATAATTGTAGTCACTCCATGAAAATTTTTTAGCTTTGACCTTTAGTGCGCAGCAATACAGAAAATGATGGGGAGCAGATTTCCTGCCTGAGCCTCTTCTCCTCCTCATCCACATCCAAATCTTTGAAGGAGAGTCGCTGTCTGTGTGGCCACGTTGGAACTATCAGCAGAATAAGTGCAGATATAACAAAGGTAGAATTTGCACAATCACTGTATCGACCCTCCGGTGTTCTGCATTGACCCTGTTTTTGAGGCAAAGCCTTAATTTTAGCTTCAGAAACTGATGCACGTTTCATTCAAAGCAACAAAAACTCAAGTCTTATGTCATATAATCACCGTATTTAATGTGTTAAATTTAAAAAAAAGCTCTCAAATGTTGGTTAAATCTCTAAAATCACTCATAAAAAACTGCACTTCCTCCGTTGAACTTTGCAACAGTCAGCTCAGAAAAAGCAACACATGCCACCGGGTCGGCTTCTCCGGGAGAGAGAGTGCAGGAAATGGAAGACCTTTTATTTTTGCAAATCATCTTTCACTTTTCATGGCTGTAAAACAGAAGAACTGTCATCCAGCAGAAGCAATAACATCTGCAGATCTTCAGTTTTTCTCCAGTCTGACGGATGATTGGTTGTTCTGCAAACTTTCATGAATTTAAAGTCTAATTATCTTGTGTTTTTATAATAAAAGAAAATGGAAAATTGCTAAAAAACCTGATAAATTACATCCTTAAGGTTCGTGTTCACATTAAGACGCATTAAGAAATTAACGCTGATGCTTTTCTTCACCAAAAAGATCCAGCAGATCTGTGGAACTCACATCCTAATGAGAGAAGAACACCGGCGAGTGTGAAATCACCCCAGAAGAGCAACAAAACTACACAAAAAAAGAGGAACTCTTTTCGCACTTTTTCTGCCTTTCTGTACTCGACAGCTTTTCCCAACACTAAACCGACTTTCCTCGGACCCAGCAGGGACCGACCGTATAATAACATTTGTAGGAGCCTATGGATTTGCTGTATAGAGAACTTGTTTGGTGGATGTTAGCCGTTAGAGTGGTGCACTGAGAAGCCAGCGTGTCTCTGGATCTAATGGCTTCACAAGGGAAAACAATCAGGATGACTTCACTGTATCATCCAGGGTGGCGGTAAGCTGCAGGAGCGAGCGCCGAGCCCTCCGCTGTTCCCTCAAAGCAGCGACGTGAAGTTTTGCTCCTTCCCAATAATCTGAGCCGGGATCTCAAAGTCACGATAGGGAGCATTGTTGTTCCCTCGGTCTATCCGCGGAGCCGACATGTGGTACGCTGCTCATTTCCGCCGCTGCCCATGGCTTCTCGGAGAGTTTTTCAACCAGCTCATGAAAAACAGGTCCGACTGCCAGGAGCCGCCATTCTCACCAATTACAACAAAAGTAACACCGGTTGTGCACTTTTTTCCCCCTTTTTAAGGCTCCCGACTCACAGACGGACTTAAGTTAACGCGTTAGAAATTAAAACGGTGAACAACGGAGGCGGTTTTACAGAACTTATTAACGAGTTTGAGGCTCCACGAAAACTTTATGAGAACATTTAAGCTGAAAACGGAGTATTTTAGGACTAACTTTATTTATTTACAGTGTATATTCAACTTTTTATACCAAAACATCAACTTAAACAAAGAAAAATGAACTTTGCAATGTTAGTATATAAGGTAGTAATTATAATTTGTCTGTTAAATTTTAAGTTGCAAAGTAAAAAAGTGACCGAATCTAAAAGTTCGTCAGTAAATCTGCCTTTAACATGATAAGTGTCTCGTTTCTGGTAACTCATGACTTTCTCATTAATGGCTCTTTCAGGTGATATAATGAGGACTTAATACATACTTAGCAAAAAAATTAGAGCTTTCAACGCAGCGCTATTTAAAACACCGGAGGCTGAAAGCGGGTTTTAAATGTTAATCATTTTATGTGTGCAACCTGGGGTCTGTTTCGACCTATGAACCGAAGCTTAAAGGGCTTCTTGCCTAGAAATTGGTTGTTATGTGTTTTTCTTTTTTTTTTTTCTTTCTTTCCTTTTTTAAACCAAGCAGCAGAAAATCCAATTATTAGAAACAACCCAATTACTTTCCCCCTCAGACTCAGCGGCTCAAATCCAAGGTTGGATTTGTGGATTAGCAAGATTTACCGATAGACTCCTAAAAAGGGGGAAGCAACAATGTCGAATTTCCTGGCCGCCTGCGCTCTTCCGGGATTTGGAGTCAGAGGGTGACATGATCATTGAGAGGTGGGATAATGACGGAGCGAGAGGGAGGGAGGGAGGACGAGGACGGTCTCTGGACAGTAGATCACAGTTAGCCGAGGTCAAAAGTGCAAGTAGGGCCTGTCAATGGAGACCCGGCCACTGATAAAGTCATATTGACTTTACAGCCGCACTTAATGCTGCGAGTTCCTTGACACCGAACGCACCGCAGCATTTGTAAGTCAATTAGAGTTTGGGGGGGGTGGGTGGCACATGGTTCGGCTGTCAGTCCAACCTGAGGAGGATAAAGCCGGACACTGACCTTTGACCCCACCCGTCCTCTGACTCCTAACATCTGCAGCCTTCTTTCTCCGGAGGCAGCAGGTTGTAAACGCCACGTCTTCTGCGGTTGTATTGATCACAGCAGACACCGATTCATAATTAAACGGAATATTTAAACAAAAAATGAAGACGGGGCGTCAAATCGCGACTTCACTCAAGGTTACGAAACTACCGTTAAGTGGCTTTTTTTTTTTTTTTTTTTTTTTCTTGCGTACTTCTAAGTGGGTCAGAAAGTAGCAGGAAATGAATTACTCATTAAATGAAACACTTCAATCTCTCTAATAAGGAGATCCATGAATGATACGTGCCACCTGCTAAAGTCGCAGATATCCCCTCTAAAAGCTTCGTAAGCTTCATCAAACTAATCGGAGTGGACAGCCACCAAATAGACTATTCTGAATTCTCCATTTGTGACTGTGCAGAGCAGGTGAAGTCTTTTGGCAATAATTGACTGGAAGGTATGCCGTTCTCTATTAATGTGCAAGGATTAAATTTAACACCCACCATATATCATCCGGCGGAGGAATCATATTGCTCCAAAGCCGGCGGTAACCTGAGGTATCTCTTTCATTATTGCCTAATTAACCTGCTAATAGTCGTGTCCTCACTGCTTCTTCTCTTTAATTATCCGGCGGCCTGAGCCGCGTTCGTACCGAGATTACAAGCGTGTCACTCAGCCGTCTGTCCCGCCACATCTTTTATGAGATCAATTTCTATTGGCTTTATTCTAAAAGACACTGTTTAATTAACAGCTATTTTCATCCTTGAGGAACATGCGATTCATGATCAGGATATTACTCTCTACATCTCCAACCCCAGGCGGAGAAGCAGTGGAGATGCAGTGAGTCTGCTGGCTGCGTAACCACTAGATGTCCTTTGCAGTGAAGTGAATGAGCCTGACTGAGTCTGGCCTGTGCACTGGGGAAAAGCCAAAAAGGCAAGAGTCATAGCACTTCATCGCATGTTAAGTCAGTCGGACGAGACGCTGTCATTAATTGTAAAAACCACTGAGTGTCAAGTCTCTGATTCACAGCCAACGCATCGTGCAAACATTTCTGTCCGCTCAGCAAAGCCGGCGTTTTTCACTCAACTTTTCCTCCCTCAGAACTTCAGAACAAACACTGTTGGTCATGAGGTTCAGTCAAAGAGGAGGTAGAAGATGTTAACAATGATGGATAAATCATTTACTTCTGCTGTAAGCTACATATAACATTAGCCTTTTGAGCCTGAGGCTTTTTCACATATACGTCCTTGCAAAACATGCCAGATGATGTTAATTATATTATTATGATGATAATTTCTGTCTAACTTGTTCTCAGACACTTTTTACAAATGCAATATTGGTTATTAGCAGTTCACTGATGTACAGACATCAGTTACTGAGTTACTAAACAAAACATACCACTGTGAGACAATGACACTAGACCTGAGCTTTAAGAGGAGCCATTTTTAAATGATTTTAAAGTAGTTTCAAGGATGTTTATCCACGATTGACAGCAGACAAATAATTATTACTGAAAATATGTCAATTTTAAACTCTGTGTGTTTGGAATCAGTCTTTTTTTGACAAAGAAGTAAAATTTTGGAAAGAAATTCTATTTATCGGTCAGATTGAGAAAAATCAGCAGAATGTATTAAAAGTAAAAGTGTAATGGCATCAAAACTGTAATTACATACATAATATGTGATGGTGAAGAACTTAGGATTTGACGTGACGTCTTTCCATTAAATACAAGGCTAGAGCTAGCAGCTGGTTAGCATTTTAGCATTTCTTTTCAAAAAGTAAAACCCTTAAGATACTGCAACAGACATGGAAACGGTCACATCAGACCTGTAATCCAAGAAAATGTGTTTTGCACAATTATTTATTGTACTATTGAAAGAAAATGAGATCTGTTGTATTAATAGCAAACATTAGACGTGGCTGTGAGCAAATGCTGTCACATTTAGGCTTAGCCAAGCTAAGCTAACAGACTGCTGGCTGAAGCCTCATATTGAGCAGATACAAGAGTGACGTTCATCATCTCATCTAACTTTTAGAAAGGAAATGAATAAGTTTATTTCCCAAACGGTTAAACTGGTCCTTTAATGACTTATTAACACTGATAACTGCAGACTTCATGGCTCGTTAGACGGCAGGAAATGTATCTATTAACTTTACTGTGAATGACTCACCAGCAAGATTCGTTCTTTAACTCCTGGCAGCACAAAGTTATGCTGAAAAATGACCTTTAATTGACCTAAAATGAATTAATAGCCTGTACTCTTTACCACGTATCAAGAAAACCAATGCATTTATAAAGTTGTACTGAGATATTCTATTAAAAAAGTTCCTCCATTTATATCAGATATTTTCACATAAAAAAAAGTCACCTTACAAGTACGAGCGGCTGTGATTTAGCAAAGCAAAGATCGTGTCAGTGTATAAAACCAGGACAGAAGGCAACAGTGCAAATAAAAATGCTGCTATCTGCTGTCATTTCCCTCTAGACATACAACCAGTGGAGCATTTAAGTCGCTAGACGCACAGCCAAGACTCAGACAAGTGAATTTATGTGTTAAGTTGGTGTCCCCCGCCCTCCCCCTCGCCGTCTCAGAGGCCCAGCACAGATAGCGAGTTCCATTAGGAATTTCAACTCGAATTAAGGTGCTTGGGGAGGACACATTAACACATGTGCCGCTTCTGTAGTTAAATGTCAGAATGGGAATGAGGCCTGTGACTTTATATTCCATTAGCCACTGCCTCATGTTTCCCTGCTGTGTATCTAAATAAATAATCGAGACAGCCTCCAAAACACGAATCATCTTTTCACAATAATAGAAAATTAATGGCTCTGCTTGGGTAAGTAAATTACACCAAGAACATCCCACAACCTTAAATCACTGCTGAGAGACGATGACAAAGGACGCATTATAGGCCAGAGGGGGAAAAAAAAAAAAAAAAAGGGAAACCCACTCGTCCAGAAAATTTTGAAATCTGAATAAAATGTTGAGGCTTTCAAGCTCTTTACAATCACCTTGCATGAAAGTCTAATTCAGTTTGGCTTCTTATTAATTCATAAGCCATTAGTAACATATTTCTCTAACAAAAAGCCCCCGACAAAGGAAAAAAAAAAAAGAAAAGAAAAGAGGAGTGTGTTTGGAAGAGGTATGTGCAATTAACATTTAAGCATGGGCGATTAAAAAGAAGTCTCAAAGAAATGGCTTAGAGTGGAGTCGTGAAAGATTCAGAGGGCGGAACTATTTTATGGGGCATTAGCCAGATATATTTAAATACAGCTGAAGTGTATTCGTGCCATATAGTCAGTATAACACCTGTCATGCTAAATCATGTACACAATCGGCTCCTATAAAGAGGAATAAAGCCAAGCGAGTGCAGAGCCCGAACCATTAGTGAGAGCGCTCTGCAGTGTTTGTAACAGGGAGCTCGAATACAGTCACACAACCACAGCTAACCTCAGAAAATATGTCAAAATTCAATTTAAAATGGACAGAAAATTAAAAAATAACGATTGAGATAATTGCTCGGCATTGTAAATGAGCTTTTTTAAGTAGTAAAGCTGGTTTGTGAGGTTTTACTTTGGCACAGTGTGAAAAATCTGGCATGAAAACCAAACATGCTAGCTTAGTGCAGCCGGTCCTCGCCAGGAAAACAACCATATAGGTCACCAATGCACCAAGTTAGTACGATCCATATTTATGTTTATGTTGGGCGGCGACCTTTGGTTGTCATGGTTTATTATGATGAGAGCGATGCAGAAAATCAAGTGACGTAGCATGAAGCACAAAATAGTTGCATGCAGAGACGTTGATGAATTCAGTCGGACAAACAGTTTTCACTCAGTTTTGTGTTAAACTGAAAGTCAGCGCTGATTTATTAAACCTACATAACGAACTCAACCAACCAAACTAGTCAAAACAATTATCTTTTCCCAAACTAGCCAACATGCTTTTGTTTCCTAAACCCGAACAAACCCAACGTTTCACATTGTTAGCCACGTGGCGACAAAAGGTAACGTACGATAAAGTTTGATTTCATGCTAATCCATCGAATCGCCTCATGAAAAACACAAAAAGTCATAGTATCAATGAATTAAATGTCTCAGGATCACCAGAATCATTGTGTTTGATCATCTGAAGTTTGTGAAAGGTTGTTAATCGTCCAATAGCTGTCGATATATTTCAGTTAACCAATCAGCTAAAACGTGACTAAAAGCACTGCAGGTTTGCGAATCCAGCTTGTTAAATCCAACAGTTTGCTGCCCAAAAATCCTGTAAATTAAATCTCTTTTGTATTTGGGGAAGTGGCCGGCGTTTTTTGGACTAATTAATCATTTGTTAAAATAATAAACATGACGGATAATTTGTTAATGAACGTAATTTTTTTTCGTTGCTAAAACACAACACTTCTTTACTGCTTCTGGTTTTACTTCCACTACTTTTTTTTTCCTTTTCCCATCCATGTCACCTGACCTCATTTGCTCATTTCCAGTAACATTCTGCTTCAAATTAACACCATTCCAGACATTCACACCTGACATGTGTAACCACCTTCCTTCTCTCCCGTTTCTTTCTTTTTTTTTTTTAACTGTTGGACTCTTTCTCAACTAAAGAGATACAGGCCTAATTACAGCCGGAAAATGACCGGTCTAACAGATAACAGAGAACAGATCTGTGGTGCACAAAAAAAAAAAATGGACAAATGGTAAAAAAAAAAAGGTGCTTTATGTGAAATATGTGCAGTAAAGGCTTCGTAAACCTTCAACGGGAGCTAATTCCATAGTGGAGGAGGTGTTAATGCCATCTCATTTCCCCACATAAACACCTTTCTCTCTCCCTGAACATTAATTATTAGCACAGATGCAACCTACTGTTTACTTTTTAAACAGGATGAGCATGAGCTGCAGCATATGAAAAAGCAAAGAGCCGGTCTGAGAGCCAGCATGGGTTACAGCGCCGAGCGAGGAGACCCGGGACAGGGAGCACGAGGAGAGTCATGAATAAGTCACACAGCCCCTGGACCTTCCTCTGAAGGTACCGAGCCTCTGACATGGAGCTTTTTCATCTGACAGCAACGAAATGTCCCGGAGACGTTGGGAATTCAGATACATGCAAGTGGATATATACTGTGTATGCATGCGGGGCTGTCTCGTGTATGTGTGCGAAATACATCACAACCCTGTGGATCACACACCCAGCATCTTCATCCATCCTCCAGAGACCCCTGCAACATCCACTCGGTTTTTTCAAAGCACCCCCCTCTTTTCTTTTTTGTTGTGTTTTTTTATTTTATTTTTTTTCGCTCGGTAGGACCAGCGTGGTGTCAGGGTGTCAGGTGATTCTGCCTCCAGTTCAAATAATGACTCTAATTAAGCAATTAAGACCTGAGAGGCAGAGAGGCCAAGAGCCAAGCTTTCCTTACACATGGAAACAGACGGCAAATGAGGATTCACCGGGGAATACGAACATTATGGCTATGGCATATGCTTTATCCCTTTGGTACCGATAGCAATAGCTTATGTCAAAGGGGTTACGGAGAGAACGAGCAGGGGGTGAAATGATCTGGAACAATTTTTTAAAACATATTCAGAAAGCTATTTTTAATAATAACCTCACAGATCACACACCGTTTAGTGCTGCGAACCCAGTTCTTTTTTTATTATTCCTCAAACCAAAGAGTGTTTAGAGAATAATCTCTCAGTCCTGGACTGTTTTCACTGAAGCGCCAACCTGAGATATGAAGGGCTTTTTTTTTTTGTTTGTTTTGTTTTTTTTTTTCTTGGCTGCTTGAATAGCCTTTCAAGGACCGCAGTGAGACACTGGGCAGCAGCGATGAGATATTTGGCATTTTCAGGTAGGAAAAAGTCCAAGCTGGCCTTACATTCAGAAATAACACAAGTTCTTAAACTATTGACTGCACTGAAGCAGCAGACTTCAAAAGGTCCCTCTGACCTGTTTGCTGAGGAGCCTCAAACCAAGTTTTTTTTTCTTCTTCTTCTTCTTCTTCTCCTGCTTTCCCTCCCCAGTACTACGCGTTTCATTATTAATTTGTTTTTTCTCAAGTTTCTCTCTGACCCAGGACATTAAATAAAACATTGTATGGTTCATGAAAGATTATGAAAGAGTAGAACGTAAGCAGCAGGAGGTGTAAACTCAGCACAATTCATTCTGGTATATAATGTCAATGCCAGCAACCCCCCCGCCTCACCCTCCCTCCATGCCCTGCAGGCATATTGGCGGAACTACCAATGGATGCTAAGCTTTTTCCGACAAAGCTCCGAAGATAAAGTATCTTCCTTTTATCCCTTCTGCAAATCAATTCTGGGCCTTACAGCAAAATCCCATAAAATAACTTCAAACACCACTACTTACTCCAAAAATTTGTATTATGGCTATATCTCTTTGAACCCTTACCAGTGAAGTTTTGGAGGAAAATGATTTAAGTGTTATCTGCTAAGACATCAGCATGTCAGCACTTCACCTCAGTTTTTCTTCACATGCCAACCTGAACCTTGTATTTCTCTCCTTGTGTTTGGTTTTTGATTGCTTCTAACCATCCAGGCCTGGTGATAAATACAAATGCTGCTTGTAAACTTAATGGCTGTAGTAAGTGCAAACAAGATGGTATGAAGCCCTGCTGGTGCCTCGTGCTCACTCAGCTGCTGAAATATTCATCCGCCTTCACTATTCTTCAACAATATGATATAAACTGAGGCTGATAAGACGAGGAACCGCAAACGAAACTGAAAAGTGTCAGTCAAGGTGGAGTTACTGAAGCAGCCGCAGCGGCTAATTGATTAGCTCGAAACAAACAGCATCAGAGGAGTCATAAAGTCACTTTTAATTACCGCATAAAGTTCACGGTTTTGCTATAATAATACAGAGGGCAGAAACAAAGGTGGAATACGCTTGTGCAGTGTGTATCCACTATATATAGCATGACATTATGTAGCATAATTAGCCACTTAATTAGTCTTGTGTGGTAATTAGCAGGCTACACGCTAACAAGCTAGCTCAGTCACAGAAGGATGGATAAATTCATTCGAAGGACACCAGAACAA
>JAQNCA010000025.1:25317994-25329745 GCA_029783725.1 Acanthurus tractus
CATCATCAAAATGATTAAAACTACAGAAAAACAGCTTCATCTCTGTGACTTCACGTGCATCTTTCCTGATAATCTGCAAAAGTGTTTAACCGCTTTTATAATCAGAAACATAAAAACGCAGAAAAACAAACTTGCAAGTCGATGCTCATCACATATAAAAGCACATCTGTGGAACACTAATGGAAAAAACTGTTTGGTGCATGGACTTAAAATTTTAATATCAGCACGGAAAATCTATCTGAAACATAGGCAGACATGCACACACACACACACACACACACACACACACACAAATAATTGAGATTTTTTTTTTTTTCCCTCACAAGGACATGCAGAGCCTGAAGCCAGTGCTTAATTGCACGAGCTATCATTACACGGAAAATCAACAATTTTAAAAATACACCGAACACCTTTCATCTTCACCCTCCTCTAATCGCACCAGTAAGAGCCGTCTGGAAGGGAGCTTGATGTAGTCAAACTATCTAAACAGCGCCAGCGGGTGCCTCACAATCAGCACCACTGATGCAGATACTTTTGGACACGGCGGAGTGCTGCAACGCCGCCTCGCACCGCTGCCATCCTCTCACCATCTCGTCTCCAGTGGGGAATCAGATGTGACCCGTGTGCCATGTTTGCCTGTTTCGCCCATGGTGAACAGCAGACAAATGAACCAGAATCGCAGACACCGACACAAATCTCTCCCCACTGTGCTGCTCTCTGCTCTGCTTTTCCCTTTTTCTTTTTTTTTTGAAAAAAAGCCATTTGGAGGATTGGCGTTGAAACCGAAAATACCGTGTTGCTCGTCTCTGTCTTTTTTTTTTTTTTGCAGAAGGGTGAGGATGCACTCGTCTCCCCTCCTTTCTCCCCCCCCCCCCAACTGAAGCGCTGCCCTCAGCCCTTAGGGAAATGATATAATGAGGATCTCTATGCCTACACTCTGCCTCATTTCAATTGTAAACGCTGCACACACCCTGCACTTTGGACCAGTGATGGTTGCATTATGGGCCGCGCTCAGAGTATGACAGTCCATCATGTCTGCACGATGTGCCGCTTCGCTCCTCACTGCTGTCTCCTGCACTTTATTTCACACACAGTCCTTTCTTTGTGCTGCTTCAGGACACTTTGAAATGTCTTCATGTCACCGCTAATAAAACAGCTGAAATCCTGCAAATGAGATGCATTTTTAATAACTGCCGGAAAGCTAACAACATTAACGAAAAGCTAACCTTTCTGTCGCACCAGAGTTAAGAAAAAACTAGAAACCCATTAAGAATTCAGCATTTGTGGCAGATTTAAACACGTGGAGTGAAAGCTGCCGAGGTTGAACGCGGCAATTAGCCAAAACAAGGGGGATGAATGAGTGACATGTCGGGTTAAAGGTCAACTCACATTTGAGGCGAGCGACGGCGCCAAACCCCCCCAATTTACACACACTGGCCCAACCTCTTAGCCTTAATATTGACAAATGCATAACAGCAGTGTCAAGTGCTCAAGGGTGATCTACTTTTTCCTGATGTGGGGCTCCCTGGAGTACGCTGCAGAAACATATTCTCTTCAAACAATCCCAATGACAGCCAAATAGCCTGCTTGTCGCTTGTAAAAAACCTTCTAATGATGCGTGTCGAGGGAGCGCCCTGCCTTCTTGTAGCAGACGACTCCCCTGTGTACGAGGGGAAAAGCAGAGAGAGAAAATAATCATGTTTCCCCCAAATCATTCCTCCTCGTGAAACCTAACGACACCCGAGCATCTAAACAAACCTCTCCTCCTCTCAGGATCCCTCACATTTCCTTCCTCCTGCCTTTTTCTGATCTGCTAAGTCAACATTCATTACAATAACCATTAAAATTCCCTTTTTCAAACAGCATTTGCACGTATGCGCAGACTGGAATATCTATTGGAAAAAAATTGAACATGATGGGTACATGAGTGGAGGCACAGGGGTATTCATGCTGTGATTGCATCAATGCACATGGAAGCTACTGTTCCATCGCTGTGCAAACATCCCCCCCCCCCCCCCAACTTCACCAAAAATATTATAATTAGAACAAAAATGGTAAGAAGTTGGATGTTTGCTGTCTGGGGTTTAATGTTCACACATGAAATATTGAGGAAAGAACACAAACTCACATTTATGTGTTTCTTATGCGATTCCTTTTTTGGTGTTTTTATTGAGGCTCTAATCAAATGTGAGGCTGCAACCGATGCTTTTTTTCAGGACCAGTTAATTAACCTACTGTTTTTAATTAATTGGTTCATTTTCATCTATAAATACATCTCAGAAATTAGTATTAAAGACGGCAGAGGACACGTTCCCAGTGTCCAAATTGGTCGTTAGTTGTATTAACTTTTGTAAAATCAAAGTATATTCTGATTGTTATTTCATAGGACAAAGAAAAGCTGCAAATTCTCATTAAGAAGCTAAAACCAGGGGATGTTTGGTCTCTTTGCACAAAAAATGGCTAACGTTATGAGCCAACTCTGAAAATATTTGCCAGTTTTCTCTGATGTGTGATCATTTTTCTGTAATGTACACATCTGCCGCAACATCTTCATTTCATTCCATTCCGTGATGCAAAACTAACCCCAATTAGAGCAAAGTGTGTAACTACCATGATGGTTATTAAAGAGAAACAGCATTAAATTTCATAAAACAGCAATTTACCAAGAAACTCAATGGTTAATAAGATCATTAGAGAAGCAATGGATCTTGAGGGAGCAGGCCGGTTCATTGTCAGATCACAAAGCCTCTATTAAAAACATATCTTTTTCATGTTCGCTGAACAGATGACAGGGCGGCCAATGAGAGAGCAGGAGGCTCCGTGTCTTAATGCCAAGAAAGTGGGAGTGCTAACGGGCCCTGATTAGCTCCGTTTATCTCTAATTAATTACCTTTACCTAATTAGATGCTCTGTTTCAGCTAGACATGGAGTCAAGTAGACTAGATTATTAGTGTGCTCATCGGGCTTTTATAAAAGGGCTGAAATTAATGTTACGTGCAAAAGAATCCGCTGCTTTAATTGCACAGGTGTTGCCTTATGGCAACACTTCATCATCCACCGGCTCCCCAAGATTATTAGCAGGGATTCATACAAAGGGACTATTCTGTGAACTGCACCGTCGCAACAGCTCATTAGTTAGGCTTGTTATTGTATTATTTATTACATTTGGCCTTCCCCCATTGCCCATATTGATTCATAGACCCTATTTTTTTTTACCTCCTCTTCTCCTTGGCTGTCTGTTATTTCATAGCCAGTTAGTGAGTCTAATTTCAAAGTCTGTTTTTTTTTTCTGCAGAACACCAGAAGCTATAAAGATGGAAGAAGTGGAAGAGTGTGTTTTCACGCTCGCATCTCTTTCAAGAAGAAAAGCCCCGATACATTTTCCAAATAGCTTTCCTTTGATAAACAAGAAAAACACAACACAAAGACTGTAGATGGGGTGGCAAAATTAATTTGAAGATGATTACTAACTTAACATTGATAAAATTACACATTTAAATCCCCAATGTGGGTTTTGTGAAGAATATTTTGAGAATACACACAGATTGTGAAGCGTTAGGCTAACAGACGGAAAACACGAGCTGTTTTTTCCTTATTATGACCCCAAATATCTAAATATCTGTTAATAAAACAGTTAATCTTCAGTATCAACTTACCATGTAGTTCTGCAGAACGTGTTTCCGTAGCACTTTGAAGGTCAAATCCTGCAACCTGCAACATACAAAAACCAAAAACTAAATGACCTTGATGATGATAATTTTTGCTAAAACAAGCTAATAGCTAGTTAGCTTAGCACAAAGAAAAGAAATGGAGAAACAGCTAGCTTGTCTCTGTCCAAAGCTAACAACATTAGCCTGCTAGCATCTCTGAAAGTCTTTGTATAATGCAGTATGAGTAGGATTGTTTTCTACTGAACAGAGTCAAGCTAGCTGTTTCAGTCTGTGCACTAAGCTAGGCTAATCTAAGCTAACCAGCTACTTATTTACCATCCAGATGTGAAAGTGGAATTAATCTTCATACCTACTTCTCCACAAGAAAGGATATAAGTGTCATGCTATTTGATTAACTGACTCAATACACTCTGTTCATAATATTTAAGGTTTTGAATCATGAGATGTGCTAACAGTATGAATGCAACCCAGCAAACAAAGCTCATTTAAAGCTTTCATGTCCACAAAAGTCGATCATTTCTGTCCACATTGATATAACAGGGACTGTTACCATTTGAGCAGAATAAAAACTGCAATACACTGTCAGTTCAAACATCTTTTTAAGGGTTTTTTGGCATTTCGGCTTTATTTATAGTGACAGCTGGAGAGAATGAGGGGCAGGGCAGGATTGGCTGGAATCGAACCTGAGCTGCTGCAGGAAGGACTCAATACACAACACACACTCGTCCAGGTGAGCTACCACATTTTAAAATGTCAAGACAGATTCGAGAAACATCAAACTGAAAATGGTTCCTGTTCTCAAACTGTATAACAGTAAAAAAAAAGTGACATGCTGGTCCATAAAAGCAAAATGCCTTTAAGTGGCAACAGCTGAAGCTAAAACCTTTCTTCAATCTGATCGCGATGTTCTCCACCACTCATCGTTCTCCAGCCCCACCAGCTGTTTTTTTCTTACTCTCCTCCCAGTCTCACATCATGTTGTTCTTGGAGGGGGGGTAGAGAAAAAGGCCGACAGCTTGAGGAAAGTCTGATGTCCTGGCACTTATAGCCCTGGCAAAGGAGTGGATAATGCAGTGAAGTGAGGGATGTGGAGACAGAGAGGCAGGGAGAGCCTGAGGGAAGCAGTCTACTGGACATGCATATGGTCTTCTCCTGGTTAGCTTCTCCACCGCTTCCTCCTCACCACTTACGGCCCCTCGCAACCCCGTCTTATGGCACCTTTGCCAATAAGAATGGGCAAGGCAGCTGTAACCAAGCATGCTCAAGGCCACTGACCTGGAAACGTGGCTCAACCTAGCAAGCGCACTCAGTAGCCCCTACTGGATTTGTATGGCCGGGAGAATGTAAAAACCCCCCCCCTACAACCACCACCTTCCCAACCCCCCCAACCCCAAAACAACCTCCTCCCACTTCATATCACACTGCCCAGCTTACTGGCAGTGTTATTATTGTCTTAAAATGCATGTATACGAGCATGACAAGACAGATTAAAATGTCAATATCCTCCAACACATTCTGTCATGTTAGCATCAAGTATTAAGTGAAGTGAACGCTTCAAAAGCTTAGCGAGTCAAGAGTCTGTGTCTGAGGGTTTTTCTTCACTCTAATGATCTTTAGTTGGCTGTGATGGATGTATTAAGATAAATTTCCAGCTGCAACTCCCCCCCCCACATCCCTGCCATCGTTTCTTTATTTCATCACATGTCTGTACGATATCACACGGAGTGACAATTTCTTAACAAGGCGCACTTCAGATTTACTCAACAATGGCCAATCACTTTAGAAATTTCTCTCTCAGAGGAGAAAAAAAAACGGGCACGCCATGTTTGTTCAATGGCTCCCAATGAGTGAAATTAACAAAGACGATGTGACATTAACTGTCATCAGCCATTACAAATCAATGGTCTCTCCGCCGGCTCGGGCATATTCCCAGTGGTTTCACTTCCTTAAAAGTACAGCAGGTATTTTAATGTGTGATGAAAGGCTCGTTTTTCATAGGCGAGCATGAAATATGAGGGACACGTGACGACTGTGACGCGACCTCCTGTCTCAGAAGCTGCTCGCCGAGACGAGACGAGAAATCAAGCGTCACTTTTGAGATGTGACGACGGGCTTTAAACTGAAGTATCTTAACTTGTGTCACGTTTAGAAACAATTAGAGCCCCACTGATGTTTGATGGCGGAGGGGGGGGGGGACTGTTCATTTTAGACGTTTAGCATTTCAAGTACGCTGACACGTTCGACTTGAGAAGGCTGCGTTCATGACAGACACTGCTTTAGCTTGTCTTACACCTGCGTCGTAATCAACCTACTTCAGCATAAAACAAGAAAGTGCGACCTAAATTTGCTCCATATCACCCACTGATGTTACTCCTTTCATTCCATTATGATACATATACGCGTGACAACATGGCAGTGATGTGAGGAGGGATGTTCCTGGTGCCTTCGCTTGATCAATTTGTTTCTAAACTTCTTCAAAACGCCGGAGAAAAAAAGTTAGCTAAAGGCCCCTTCCAGCAGACGAAAGGTCACCCAGCCAAGAGCACGGAGAACTTCCACCCACTTCCCATCCCATTTCTTCGGGAGTGTGGGTGGAGCGTCGGGGTGTCTCTCACACTCTCTCTCCCTGACACACTCCCGCCGCACTGCTGTCCTCAGCATCTCCGTGGGGCGGTGACTAATTGCCCCCGTAAATCACTGTGCGGGCCGCGCGATCCTCCGTTTATTTTTCCTGACAGTAATTTAGTGCTTGCTCTTTTACACACTTGTCATCGCGTGTTTTTCCTCACATTAGAGGCTGGTGGAAAAAGGACGGTAATTAACGGTGCGACGAGCGCTCGCCACGGCTCTTTCATCATAGTGTGATAATTGTGCTCCTTGTCTGTCACGGTAACCTCTCAGTTTCCCCTGGAACTTCCGCGGTGCTATTTGTCAACCCTGAGAAATAGGCAGGATTCTCGGGGCCCGGCTGCGATCCGGCTCGCCTCGCCGCCGGTTTTCCTATTTGTATCGAGACTGGGTCATTTATATTTCACGTAAAACTTGTCAAAAATATTAGCCTTATCCTGCACGGGAAGATAAAAGACATATGGTAAACACACCTGAGTGCTTGATAGCTGAGGAGTCCCCACACCGTCCTCTGCCTTATTTTTTATTTTATTCCCGAGTCTTTTTTTTTTTTTTATTCGTGGAAGGAGGGGAGGTCGCAGAGGAGTTGGCAGGGACAGCCTTAATAAACAGTCCTTCCATTCATGGTGCTGAGATGCAAAAAGCCGGGGCGGAGAGGAGGCGCAGAACAGCTGAAACCGGAGAAAAACACACTGAATGAACTAATCTATTTACAGGGAAGGCTCAGCTCACTCATCTCTTTAAGAACCGTACGGTGGAATAATGCGGCGTGGAGCATGCCATATTCTATTTTTATCAGCTGTGGGCAGGTGATTCACTGTCTGCCTTGTTATCCTCTGCTGTTCCACGCTGGGGGCTGCACAGTATCCATCACCCATAACCTGCACCCCAGAGGTTAAGTCATCAATAACTTTGCTGCTGAAAATATTGCAGAGGACTTGGAGGTTTGCGTAAGGTCCTTTGACTGACTGTCCACGACACACACACCCCCCCCCCAAACCCAACTTCCTCTGGATTTTTTTAATATCTTTATTCTCCTGTCACAGACAGGGGCTAATGGGATGTGTGGTCAAGATTTCAGGATCCATCACTGGCTTGCTGAAGAATTAGCATGGGCCCCATGCATCACCTGCCAGAGCTGTCAGGCCTGCTGTCTGCCGCGCTTCATTATACCGCTGGCACTGTGCTGCCTGTCTCCCCTCTGCGCTCGCTTCTCCCCAGCCACGAACACCACGGCCAGGCGGGCGGGCGGGCGGGTGGGTGGGGGGATGAAAAGGCCTCTACCACGCCCCTCAATGTCAGCCCTGGTCACCAGTCGGTAAATTAGGATAGACTGTCGCGCCTTTTAGAAATTAGGTAACGGAGCTTCTTTCTGCCGAGGATGCTGGGAGAGACGAGCGACTCTCCCCTCCCTCCTCTTATCCTTTCACTCCCTCTCTCTCTTTCTCTTTGACATCGCTTTAAGTGTTTCTTTTTCCCCCTCTTTTCTTTCTCTTTTTATCCGGAGTAAAAAACTCTTTAAAAACTATTAGGGTAATTAAGCAGCATTTGGCCCCTGTCGCGCTGAAGGAACTGCTTGATTACTCATGTCCGTCCGTGGTTGTGGAGTTTCGTAGAGTTCGTAGTGGTGGTGTTGAGGGGGGGGTAGTGCTCTCATTTTTTTTTTTTTTTTCTTTGGTGGTGGCTAACCCCCTCGTGCCTCATTCAGAGCCTGGACCCAGAAAAAACCCCCTCGAGAGCCATTCTTTATGTCTCCTCCGCGGCGCAGATTAGGGCCAGCAGTGCTAAGAAGGTCACGGGGAAAATGAAGAGAGCAAAGCAGGACTACAGCTGGGGACCCTGCCCCGGTACTCTTCCCCTCTTCTCCCTCTTATTAGCAAATCAAAGCTGCCTCCAGAAAGATTCACACTCCTCACCTGATTTTGTCCTTTTCCGCTAATCACATAGCCACTTTGCCTTGACTGACAGTTTTCTTTATAATTGGCCCATGATCTGGCAAGGATCTAATAACCAGAAAATCCCCTCTGAGGGTCCGCCAGGCTTGGGCTACCTGTCTACACACACACACACACATATATATATACACACACAAACCGCCTCCACCGCCCCCCTAACACCATCTGCAAAGGGCCGTTGCCATGCCACACTGTTTGTGCACAACAGCGGCGAGCTAATCTTAACGTTCAATAATGGTGTGAATATTCAATGAGCAGCCCAGGCAGAGGATCCACAGTAGCACACTCTAATTACTGTTCATTTGCCAGAGTATCAAAGCCTAATTACTGTTCATTTTAAAGCTCCAGAGAGAAGGGAGGAGAGTCAAGGCAGGGTTAGAGGAAGATGCCCTCAAGAGATCAGTCAGTCAGTCTTTATCCGTCTCCTCCGTAGTCTCCGTGCTAGCAAGCGCGCTAGTTCATTGTCTTTGTGTTTTTCCGTGCGTCTTGTCTGTGTGTTTTTATTGTGCGAGCAAACAATCCGGATTTCTTCAAACAAACACGTTAATCAATCACAGAGACAGCTTTAGAGGAGTGAGAGAGAGAGAGGAAGAAAAAACAGAAGAAGAAGAAGAAGAAGACATGAGAGCACGAGACGAAGGGGAGAGACAGGGTCCATAATCCGGAGCTTATTGTCTCTTTTCTCTTCTTTATCTGTTTAATGTGTTTTGGGTAAATATCAGACAAGAGGAGGGAGGGGACCGCCGTCACATTGTCTTTGCCTTCACAGGAAGAAAGCTCCTTTTTCTGGGTTTTTTTTATTTCCTCCTCCTCCTCCTCCTCCTCTTCCCTCTCACCTAATCCTGACAGAAACCGCCACCGTCACTATCTGCCACCCGTTTGACAGCTTCTGTCACCAATTAGCAGCTAAATCAGCATCTCTCCAAACAAGAAAACGAAGCAATTTATATGTCTTATAAATCATTATTTAGCACATGTCTAAGTGAGTTTTCTTCTCTTTTTTCTCCCCCCCCCTCCGTTCGCACTCCCTCTCACTCCTTCACATGAGAAAAAAAAAAACAAAAAAACAAAAAAAACCCCATCAGACGACTGCACTGCACTGCACTGCACTGCACTGCACTGCAGTTGGCGGCTCACTGGTCCTCTCAGATCTCCGGGATCCCCGTAACGGCGCAGGAGGCCCCTGTGGGCGGGGAATAAACCCCCCCGTCTTCCCTTATCAGGAAGTTTGTCTTGTGAATTTTCTACCCCCTTGTTCCACAAAATTTACAAGGCATCGACAGCCCTTTTAATGAGGCACTCCAAGCTGTTCGCCGGCTTTCCCCCATGATAGGATGTTAAATGAAAAGCTGCGTGCAACATGCGCGGTTTGTTATCATTCAATCTGCTTGAGACCACAAACTGGTCATTATCCAGCCATTATTTTCCTTGATTTACAATCGCGGGTGGAGGAGGCGATTGCTGCGGCGTGTTCTCCCCTCGGTGGGATGGATGGGAACCAGCTTGGAAATTTGCATTTACATGATCCGGCTGAGCAGCTTATTAGATCTGGATATTTATTTTCCACTTAAAGCGATGTTTGATTACACTTTAATAAAGAACAGGAAAAACCACTGAGCTGGCTGGGACTTGCTGATCCTGCCCACTGGTTTCTTTTGGGATTGTGGTGTAATGAAATGAGACAAAAGATAAGGAAGCACCAACCCGGGGGGGGGGGGCAAAGGGGGCGAAGACCCCGTAAAAATGATACCCGTTCCCTCGATGTGGCTAAAGTGTTATTGTTAGAGAATAAGGGCGATCACGGAGGATAACAAGGAGATTCAAAACCAACATTCATGAGACAAAGATTCGTCTTCACACAGGTTAAATCTGCTGTAACACCAAACAACCGGCCAATGAAATCATGACCCACAACAACAATCCCATCATACAACACTGACGCCAAAGTGAAACAACGCAGCTACATTTAAGAAAAAACTTAAATCCTCATAAAAGTGAGACATAAACTAAAGGTTTTCAATCTGAACTGTGAGATTTTTTAAAGATTCCCAAACAATGGAAACTCTGTGACATACTATATATATATAAAAAAGTGCATAATGTGTTTGAAGCATAATCTAATCTCACTCATTATCACATAATCTGCCTTTTATTCTTACAAAATTATTCATCTTTGGTCTGACAGTGTTGAAATACTGTAAAACTGTGAGTTATGATGTCAGCAAACTGCCTGATTCATTCAAACACTTTAAAACTTAAATTTTCAGTTTATTATCATGTGAAAAAAAATGAAACAGCATAAAAGCCTCATAATTAATAACCGGAGTGTATATTACAAAACATGTTTTATGCTAAAAAATGATTTAAAAACCAACTAAATTAATAACATTTGCTTAAATAATAGCAGCTGCACGTTGGCTCAGCAGTTCACAATGTAATTATATATATATTATTATAAAAGAGACATTTATTTTGACTATTTTAATCGAACTATGCCAGTATATATGCTTTTAATCTGAAAGTTGACCACAGTATTTGAGATTATGATTTTCCATCATCAAGCCACCCGTCTTCATGACTCTGGTTATTGAATATTTATTGACCCTGACTGTAAAAAAACAGAAACCCCGTCCCACCTGACGGGACTTATGGGAATATAAAACAAATGAGCGTGTCAGCCGAAGCAAAAATGGAAAATACTCTGAGAATACGAGTCGTAATTGCTTATGGACATTTGCTTTAAGCCAAGCGATGTTACACTTGACTTGATCAATATTTGCCTTGAGAAGCCATTCATAACCGAGTCACAGTTGATGAATAAGTCACAAACAGGGGAGTGTATCTCCGGTGTAAAAGTGAAAGGTCGTGATCCGCGACGGGGGCGGCGGGTGCAGGCGAGGTGCGTTTCTTGGACGCGAGATGATGCATGTGATCCCAACGAGAGGAAAAAACTGGAAGATAACGACGAGAAAGGTTGATGCCCAACACTTTCTGAGATCACATATTTGAGTTAAACTTCACTACAACGGACGCTTATACACACCAACGCCAACACACACAAACACAAACACATGCATAACCCCCCGCGCTCCCACTTCCTGTAACCGCGGCTTGTTGTCCACCGAGGAAGCTCAGGCACACACAGAGAAAATGCAGAGGTGAGCCTTTGGCCTGGAGTGCCCCTCATTTAAGACGATCGACAAAATCAATAAAGTGAAGTATGTTTCCTCGCTCTTTTGGCTCCGTTCCTGCTCCTCGAGCGTTCCCTCAAGTAACCCGCTCCAGCTGAGTTCTGTTACCGAAGCTCTTCCCCCCACGTGTATACATCCTCGACCACTCCGTCTTCCTCCCCTCAGCAACGCGAGAAAACTCCACCAACACAAACTGCACAACGCTGCTCTCCTAATGGTTAACGCCGCGGTGGAAAACACAAGCCGAGCATCGACACGGATGCCAGAGAATGAACTCAAAAGAGTCTGTTTTGGACTGAAAACACA
>JAQNCA010000025.1:25347985-25359577 GCA_029783725.1 Acanthurus tractus
TGCGATTTTTGCTACATTTTACAGTTATGCTCTTTCTTATATTTAAATGTAAATCGTCTGCAAACGCCTCCAGAAATGAAGGAAAAAGTCTTTTTGAGATGATGAAGCTTCAGCAAGGCACACGCATACATTTATATAATTCTAACAGTTTTAAAAATATATGCAAACATATTTAGTGGTCGCGCTCGCAGATTTGCATAATATAGATTAGTAGATATAGCTACTGCCTTGGCGGAAGTTTGCACCTTTTTAGAGACTTTCTGGTTTTTATTATGAAAACGTTTGCACATTACGACATGACGTGTTGTCCCGATAACAAGGCACTTGTTTATCATGCAGGACGGGAAGACAAAAAAGAGATTCAGTCCGAAGTCTGAAGTTCACGTTTCTACGTACTGAATGAATGTGCATGAGTGCAACATTTCAGTCCTGTTGGACTTTTCGTTGGTGCAAAATGAGGCAACACAGGGACCGAAATATTCGTACTCTTACAGTCTGTGAACTTTGGCACATTTTCTGAGAGTTTGTCCTTCCTCACTGCACTGAACACTGACAAGAGAAGGAGACAGAGGACAGTTTTCTGGGATGAAGCTCAACAAGCATGAACCACTTTTATCCATCAGGACGACGTTTTTCTAACAATAGCAGTTCTGCACCGCCAGTCCAGCTTATACGGAGCAAATGAATCCTATAGGTTGTTTTTACAAGCTGATAAGGCAAAGCATTGCATGTTTATATCCTAAAGTAAAGTTTGTGATAATATACAGTCAATATTATAAGTCGTTTAGGTTAGCTAATATATATTTCTATAAACAGATGCATGTCATGTCTGAAACTTTATGCTGATTTCACATATAAACAGTTTGCAGGTTCTGGACCAGTGAAACTCTAAAGATCTGGGAGCTCAGCTGACATGCTGATGTGCGTTTTGTGATGGAGACCTAAAACCTCCACCATCCTGGTCCCTGAGTGGGGCACGCCGGTGTGCAGAAGGTGCCTCTGTAAATGCCGGATCCAGTCCTCCTGGACAGATGGGGGACCCTGGAAGACCAGATCGCAGAATCTGCAGAAACGGGATAAAAATCCAGTCACTTGATGCAGGAGGTGACGGCCTTTTGCAGTTATTACAGAGAGAAATTCTGCAGTTGATTGTTTTGGCTGGACACTGAGCTTCAGTTGAAGTTATTTAGCCTGTGAACGTTTATCTCGTGTCACTTTGAGGACACAACAGTGTTAACAGCTGCCAAGGTTTAATATGAAAAAGAAAGGTTCTCATTCTCGTCTATTCTCATCCATTTTTCACCTAAAACTTAGCAAATTCTGTCTTAATCTGTGTTCTTGAGACTGTTGGTTCAATGTGGAAAAGCTCTGACATGATCTTTTATTTCTTTCACTCACTTTTCTCGACACTCGATGACATGTAAACGAAGCTTAGAACTTAATTTTCACTAAAAAATTACAATGTCATTTTAATATAACATGGAAAACCAACTGCAGGCAGTCCTGACCTTGTTGTCAAAGTGTAGTTTTTTTCAGGTGTTTCCAGATTGAGAGAGACAGGAAGCCAGGTTTGGATCATGTGCTGTCTTATGCATCTCACATCTCTTTAGTACAGGCCCTGCACTTATATGTATATACGTATGTGTCTGCGTAGAAAGCAGCATCACTTCACTCTTCACTGAAAGCATCACAGTTACATTTATAACCTCACATTGTCTGTACCTGCAGGTGAGTGTGTAGATCTCAGCATTCAAGGAGGGTAAAACCTTCTTTTTCAGCCCAGGCCTTGGTCTCGGCTTCTTCTGCTTATAATCGTAGCCTAGAAAGACAAAACACACTGCTCTGCTTTATCCGAGGGAATCTATTAAGTTATCACTGACAGAAGGCAGGAATAAATTATCCCAAAGCCTCGGTTTTATTCACCACTGACTACTGATGTTGTCTATAAAAGTTAAGAAAATAAGATGTCTGAGTGACAAACAACTTAATCTGTTGTCTCAAAATGCAAAATTCATCTCAAATGTCAACAAATCATCAGAATAAATGTCAGCATCGCATGTTTTCGAGTCAGTTTTCAGTTTTAAATTGTGACAAAATTGTGACGGAGGTCCATCAGGCATAAAATCACTTGACTGGTGGAAAAGCAAGAATGTTTAGGCTGAAATACTCAGTTTCATGTCACAAACACATCTGGAAAATGACCAACATCCTGTTTTTCCTGATGACAAAGTCAGTTCATGCACATGAAACACTGAGGTTTGCAGGAAAGTCTCAACCAGCATCGTGTTGTGACGACCAGGCTTCAAATATTTTGTATTAACCCGGTTATCCAGTTTGGTTGAGCCACTGGTTTCTGATCTTTAACCACAGTTTGATTCCATGTCACAGGAAACATTAACATGCTGACATTTTACTGCCACACATCATCAACTTACGGTCAAAAACCCTGATCCTCCTCCTGTGTGCGAAGGCTCGGAGATGACCGGGAAGCCCGGAGAAGCTGCTGTTACACTGAACACAAATCTCATTTGAATCACATTCGCCTGCAAGATAGAACATTCAAAAAAAAGAGGAAATGAAATTCAAAGAGAATAAGGCAACTGGATCAAGACATTTTCGGTCGAAATTATGTGATTATTTTCTTCCCTTTTGCTAAATCTTTAAGCTTTAATGGAAATTTGGATCGGAGGAGCTTCATCTTATACTCAGATCTCAGATCAGCTGCGGGATCATCAGAAGTTGGACACAGTTAGCTGGTGTTTGAGTTCACGCAATAATTTTATTATCAAGCAAAACTGTGACTCCCTCTGAAGCCGTTCTTCCTCCTGCTTTCATCCTAAGCACATGATTTGCACTCTTCCTGTTTGAAAAGTGTTACTGGTGAAGTTTAACACAATTTGGTGTCTTTAGGGGGGTTACTTTCACAGACACCCCCACCTCCTGAGAGTCACAGATGATCCAACAACCACACACTAAAAAAAATCACAGATCTGTTAGTCCTGTGACACAAAACCAGCGATGACACCATAATCTCAACTGGGATGGCTGAGAAGTTATTTGAGCAGATCTTCCGAAATCCAGAAGAGCCTAATTGCACAATTTAGATTAAGTTTAGCTTAAATAAACAGAAAACAAGCTCCCGCTGACGTAAAAAAGGATATAAACACTGATTTTCATGCTAAAATGCTAATTTAAGAGCCGTCTTGGACTTTAGGTGGTTATAAAATGTGAACTACAGCTCAAAGGATGAAATTGTGCAATCATTAGTGAACAATTACACATTGCAATCGACAGGCAGGAATCTGTCTTTGCGAGTTCGCTGTAGTTGCCACTGTAACGCCATAACAATGACAAGCAGCAGACCGTTCAGCTTTTAATAGTGCTCAACAAAGAGCAGCTGGATGGTAAATCTTGACATCTCCTGCAGAACCTGACTGAAAGTTTGATTTGGACGAACATTAAACGAACTCGTGTAAACACGGATGATGAGCTTCCAACAAAACATCAAGCGGATCTCATGATTTTTTAATATGAACTTCAAAAAGCACTTTGGTGAAATTCAGCCCACTGTTTGTGTTTTGTTTTTTTTCCCCCTCCACAAATCAAATGTTTGTGAGCTTTTCTCTCATTGTTTAACTGGTATCTGTGGAGAAATACTGAAAATTTGTAATAAAATATTAATAAAAAAAAACAGAGGAGTGAGCGTTAGTGTCAGAACGATAACTAGTGGACTTCTCTGCAACTACGGAGCTGAAAATGTTAGAAAAGGGGGGAAATATAGATACCGTTTGATTGCACCTACACAGCTTTTGTCACTGTCAAACCAGAGAGAATAATATATTAATGTTTCCATTATAATGTCAGATATGTCACTCAAAAATAATGTGTTGTGAGCGTCCTTTTACTCATATTAAACACCAAAGAAGATCTTAATTTACCAAGTAAAACAAATATCAGGACCGGCTGTTAAAATCCTCGGGGTTAAAATCAACTTTTTGTTGAACTAAATTAAGGGCACTTTCACACCTGAAAGTCCGGACGAAGGTTCGTGTTTTTGTGACACTTTATACGTTTTGTCCGGTCAGTTTCGGTTTCACACTGCAATAATACACACAGACTTTACATGACAAACCCACGTCGAATCGTCATCAAGTACGTGGGTTTTGTGTCTCTATAGGTTATACATTACTAGTTTGTTGGTGTCTGGCTGATAAAAAATGCCTTGTTTCGTAGTTTGTTCGTAGCTTTATGAGTTTTTGTAGTTGGCCCTTAATTAAGTCTCTGGACTGAGTGTTAATAAGGCATTTGGACTCCTGTTTTGGCAACAGTTACTTGTTTTGCCGTAACTTCGTGTCTTTGGTACGAAGGTCCGGAGGTCCGAACCTTTTCGTCCACAGAGGACAAGAACTGAACCATCGTTCTGTTTGATACGAACTTCAACCTCCTCTTTACTATGGATTAAACTGAGAAGTCCAAAAGTCCAGATCAAACCAGGCAGGTGTGAAAGCGCCCAAAGAAACTGTTTAACATTAAATTACTATCAAGCCTAATGCCTGAGAGTTCGTACCATGAGCCCAGTCTGGTTCCACGCTGGTCACCTGCGTCTCCTCCACGTAATCACAGAGCTTCCTGGTTGCACAGGCCTCCTGGTTGTTTCTCACTTTAAGCTCCAAACTCTCCCGTCTCATCTTAAGTAGTTCAACTAAAGTGCTTGATGAGGCCTTTGAGCCTCTTTGTGCTTCTACATGAAGCTTCTTCCTGTCTGAGACGACCTCTGCCTCCTGTTTTGGAACAAAGCTGTTTAATATGGGATGTGGGCTCCTCATCTCGCACTGGATTTTCACCGGGATGCTCATCAGGATCTGGCCGTTACTGCTGATTAACTTCTGAGAGACGAAGGATCGTGACGGGATGTGGCTCCTGCTGAGGAGCTGGAGGACGCTCCGGTGATCCCTCTGGTCCCGCAGGAGTTCGTTTAGGATGCACAGCGGGGATTTACTGGTGCTGGTAACGCTTCTACCGATGCGTTTCAGATGTCCCCTCACGTGGTTGGACAGACCAGTCTTCGTATCGAACCAACCCCAACACAGAGGACACGTGTGCTGTCTTTTGGTTTCTGGCTTAACAGCTGCAACAAGATAAAGTTCGTCATAAAAACTGAAATAATGGAACAATAAAACAAGCTAATATCTATAATATACACTAATATTACACTGTTATTGAGTGTTTCGTAACTATAATCCTATTTTTAATAACTGTAATCAATACCAGTAAATTGCCTTGTCATATCTTGATTAATTAAACCTTTTGTGTTCGGTTCTCAGCAACATTAGAAAAATAAGATACTCAAACCTTTTCTCATTCTCCTGGTTCCACAGGTGACCCTCCTGCGGACTCGTGGCTGATGGTCCTGCAGAGCCACCTGCTCCGGTGAAACCATGTGTCGAGCGTTGTAGCTCAGGCCGACTCGGTGAAGGTGTCCTCGCACGTGATTGGACAGACCCACTCCGGACTCGAACATGGCGGGGCAGTACGGACATGGCTTAAGTTCGACCCCGAAGCTGTCGCCTGTAGACGTGCAAGGCGACAGCTTCGGGGAATCGTCACACACTGCGGTTTCAACGCACTCCTCCTTGATTACGAGCTGCTCCACATCACTGCAGTCTTCATCTCCATCACCTTCATCCTTGAAGACACGAGGGTTTTGATCTCTTTCTGAAAACCTCTGCCTCTTTCTGAAATACCTCTGAACACTCAGGTTCTTTTCGTTGCTGCTTTCCAAGAAGCTTCTTGTAGCTCTGATGGTGCCATCGCTGGAGTTACTGCTGCCCTCGCAGCCCTTCTGTAGCTCCACACCCTCAGACTGCTTCTCGAGCCTCCGGCTAAGCCTTGGCGATATATTACCATTCATATTGTCAACAGTGTTAAGCAAGGGTGTTGACACTCCTCTCAGTGATGGAGGATTCAGCTTTGCTTGTGCTTGTAAGCTCACGCCTGCCCGTTGGTTCCTGCTACCCTGACAGAACATCTGGTCTAATTTAAGATTTCTGGCTGACAGTAAAAAATCGGCGGTTGCAGGACAGTTTGTCTGCTTTGAGCTGCCAGAAGCCTCGTGGTCATTGTTTTCAGCGTCTCCTTCCACACAGGTGAGATCAGTTGCCACATCTAATTTTTCTGCCGGCTGTAGGAGTAATTTCCCGTTCCTGTCGACCCTCCACAAAGAAGGTGAGAGCATGTTTTTGGTGCAGCCGAAACGGCACTTGAACTGGGGTGAATTCACAGTTTTTTCACTGGATTTTCGAAAGCAAACGCCTCCATTTTGACAGGAACTGAGGGGGAAAAGGGCTGTTTGTCCGAAACTCGACTTAGTCAACAGATTTGGCTCAGATCCAGCAGTTTTCAGCCGGTGAGAAACCTTTTTATAATCACCACAGTGCGACTGCTGATGATCAGACTCAGAATATCTTTCCAATACCACTTTGTCTCTGAAAAAACCCATTTTATGCGGAAACTGAACATGGTCCGCTTCCTCTGCATCATTAGCATGAGTCATTTTCCTGCACTGAGGCTGGTGTGTGTTGAGGTGTGTGACATGTAAGTGTGCTTCAAGTGCCTGCTGTGTCAGAGTAATGTAGTTACACTCCTCGCAGAAGTAATAGTGCTTCAGATTGTTGTGTGTTTTAGCGTGCTGGACGAAGATTTTAGGGCAATTACAGCCAAAAACAGACTGAGGGCACCGCCTGTCTTCCACCTCAGTGTTTCTGAGGCCTTTGATTTCCTCCATAAGTTTCTCCAGCCTGTCTTGGTGAATAACGATGTGGCTCATGAGGGAGTTGCTATCACAGAACAAACGCCCACACTCCCTGCATATAAAGGGCTGCGAAACACTCTCACTGTTCACCTGATTATGCTCGTCTAAATGATACATCATATGTCTGCAGAAATGTATCCTTTCCTCGAAATTAACATTGCATATTGTGCAAGAAAAGAAAAGTGGATCCTTTGCAACTTGTTCTGTCCTCAACTGTGCGACTTCTGGACTCAAATTGTCTTCGTTTTCGGGGTCATTTTCCTCATTACAGCCTTCCTGTGTTGTGCTATAAATACGGTGCTCAGACGCTGAAGCTGTGTTCCTAGAAAGATCTTTGAGTGGCACGAGAGAATATTTAATATCAGATTGTTTACCCGAAGCATCAGCTTTGTTGGCAACAGCAACATTTTCAGCATCATTACTGCTGCAGAAACAGAAGCGTCTGTACGTGTGATTTAAACTGTTGTTAACCTTTTCTATGGAGCCTGACTTGTTTTCTACATGTGTATTGTGCTTCCTGTCTCTTTGGTGCATCACCACGGTCTCCAGCCTTCTGTCGTCGAGCACGATGAGGCGCTCTCGCTCCGAATCCCATCTGATTACTCCGGCGTCATCGTAATCATCCGAGGAGCTTTCTGACCACTCTGCGTCCCGTCGCGATCTTGTTTTCATTGTCTGTTTTGTCAAAGGTTGGCTGACGTGCATTTGCTCTCCTCCGTCACCTGACAGCGCCGAATTGGCCAGTTTAGACTCATTCTCCTCCGGGTGAGACAGTGGCGCGTTGACACCTGGCTGTGTGGCCAGTGTTTTTACGACGGGCCCCGCTGTGTTCTTCCAAGCGTCTGATTGAAGCTCACTAGGTGGTGGTAACACCTCGGGGCTCGTGTCCTTCTCTGCTCGCCACGCGGCATCCAGGACATTGTTGGATAAAACAGTGCCTTTGTTCAGGACACAGTGTACCTCTGAGGTGGGGTGTGAACCAGGTCCATTAACAAGTGCTCCTGAAGGCAATGAATTGCCTGCGTGGGGAACAGCAGGGACACTGCTGTATACAAATGGATTCGGCTGGGTTCCATTTAAAGGGTTTTCGTGTTCATCTGAGGACAGACCCGCAGCATTGTTCTTCAGGGAGGATGTGTGACTCTGTAATGGCTCCTGAGTACGACCCGGGCCGTCAGACGCAGATTCCACGTCTTTGTCCTCATGTGCATTCGGCTCCACATCAGACATAGCAGCAATAACGTCTGAAATATAAAAAAAAAACGACAAAATGATCGAGTGTGTTTATAATCACTGCCAAGTAAAGCAAGCATGACATATTTAAACTCAACCATCTGAGGAGAAATAATTCAGATGTAAAATATCTCTGATGCACAACAGGTGCAAGAAAATGATGTTGATAATGTGGAGATGTTTTTATAAAAAAATAGTTTTTTGGGGATATTTTCCATGAAATGAGACAGGTATTATTCTGTGCTGCATTACGATTTTCCAACACCCTCTTTCACCACCTCTATTCACAACAAAGCCTGCTGTTAGCCCTGAATACCCTGGCGAGGATGCTTAATTATGTGAGCGTACCTTTGGGATACAACCTTCCTGCCTCTCCACATAAAGTTCTCCGTCTTCTGCTAAAATTGACCAATTTCCATGGGAACAAAGTACACCTCCAATGAGATCATATTGCGTCTTATCACTCTGTGATGGTGCCAACACAGATCCCAGCATGAGACTGTTGTTACTTGAATCCTGACAAATTGGCAGGCACACAATCTGTCTGAAACACAAACACAGACCCGCACAAAGAAAACATATGCCTCCGCACGAACACATGCAATAAACGCTGTCTTTTACACTCATTTTAAATATAAAAATATATAAAATTCATTATTAAACCGGTTGATAATCAGCATGCAATTAAACACGTGTGCATGGCATCATTTAACAGATTACACTTTGCTGTCCGGAGCTGATTTAGTTCAGATGTAATGCTCGGTGGATTTGTTATCCAGGGTTGGTCGCTCTCTACAGGAAGCAGCGTTGCTAACGAAGTGGTAAATTCAGTGTTAATGAGTGGCTTCACTGTTACCACCTCAGAGGTAAAACCTTCCGAGCTCCATATTCTCCCCATCTGTTGTGGTGTTAGAGGTTCGAAAGGGGAACAGACGCTCTACATTTAAAACGAACCTCACTGTTACCCCCAAACGGCAGGGTGGCAAAACCATCAAAATATCTCGGTTCGGAAACGTGTAAGCCTCATTAGCAGCCAACTCACACTGCTTGTTTCTATATATATATATATATTTATATATATATATATGTATATATATGTATATAACGAACAGGGGTTCAACAGAAATACAATTTTTAAAAATTCATTTGCTTCTATTTACTTCATTTAGTCAATGTTAAAAGGCTGACTTTGCCTTGCCTGGAGATATTTACAGGGATTATGAGCTCTAATACAGTTAAGCTGTATGCACAGATCAATCTGCTGTGAGCTTTTTACCAACCCTGTCTGCTTTTCTTCCCCAAGACACTCGCCTCGTTTTTCAGTCTGAATGAGATTTAAGAGGAGTGTCGTCATCACTGTTTACTGTTTCTCTGGACTTTTTACATCTTTATTTCTGTTTGCAAAAACCCCTCTTACAACACAGTTACCAGTTTATTAGGTATATCTGCACAATCTGATTTAAATTCTATATTCCAGGGTTATATTAAGAGCTGTTTCTGAGAGGCCTAGTACGTAGGATTTACTCATGAATATTATATAACATTTCTGTTGCATTTTACAAAAAGATGACTCTAAATCCTGAACAATAAACATTTAAAATCTCCTCTAAATGCACAAAATCCTTAAAAAGCTTCAATACAGTGAGTAGCTAATTAATTAGGTGGCAATCCAGTACAAACTCTTTGCCATCCTGTCTGATATTAATATGTTATTAAAACTTCAATGGTCGTCTTACTAAGATGTCCTTTAAATATTTATGATACAAAGTCAAAGAGAGAATAAACACGTGTAACTTAGTTCAAACAAAAGCTGATGTAAAAGGATTTAATAATATAAGATTTATTGTTAGTCGGTTGATTTGCTCTTCACCTCATTTTCACGTTACATCACTCCGTGTACACATGTGAGTCGATCATAAGTCCATTCAGTTTTATAGAAACCTTGATGACCTCTGATGTGTTGGTTAAACTCTTCTGTTTTCTTTTTTATGCATAATTTACAAGAAAAAGTAGAAAAATGTAACTTTACAAGGTGGATTTCAGACAGACTGTGTGTCAGGAAGTTAGCATACAATGAATTAGCTTGCAGAAACATCGTAGCTAACACTGATAGCATGCTAACTGTGTTCAAATATAGAGCTCATGCACAGTGATTTAAACGTCTCATAGCAAACTATTTCACTTTGCATCACAGCTAAGAGGCCGAGCTCACTTTTAAAACACATTTTCTTGAGTATTACAGAGAATTACAGACACAAACAAGGCAAACGAGGTAAACATGCGTGCAAAAACTCCTACAAATAAAAGCTTTCATTTGTAGAAACAGCGAAAGTGAAGAAGTTCTGCAGTTAAACATGATCTCATGCATCGTGCGCTGAAAGTCGGTGGGCCGGGCAGCGTGCCATGTACCCACATCAGCTCGGCTTTGAGTCTGACTCACAGCCTCGGTGTTCGTCGGGCCCTTATTCACTTTCATCTCGCTGTCGTTCTCCAGCGAACACAACACAACACTCGCCTATAAAAACGTTGCCTTAATTACTCGTTTCGTTACACGAGGTAACTGTGCAGGCAGTAATTTCACATGTGCTCTTTGCAGCGGTAATATAATAACAGCTGGTGTGAACGACTGAAGACGAGCTGAAGCAACAATCTTCCTCCATCTCAGTGACCCTGAAAGGTCAAGAATCATTAAATCAACATTAATGTGATTTCGTCAATTTTATCATCCACATTTTGAAAATCATCTCTGCTTTAAGGCTCAAATCTTCAACAGTGTGATGATGAAACTGTAATTTTTTCACGTCACGTCTCATGAAGATGTTTTACGAGAACAAAAAAAGAAAAAAACTGTTCAAATAAAACGCCTGCATTCAGTTTGCAAACAGAGAGCAGTGTGTGATGAACATCTTTACAATTGTTTGGCCAGACACAATAAATCCTCTTTAAATTCTTACAGAACAAAAGTCAGTCTCTGTAGTGGAAGCTGTGGTTGCAGAGGCGATCAGCCATTAATGGCAGTGTTGCCTTCATGAAGATATGATCTTTAAATGAGACGTCACAGCCTGACTTTACGTCCACAGCAACACGTTTTCTTTTGAAAAAGTCTTAAATTATCTCTGTCTGCACTAACATGTTAAAAATAGCATTTTTCTTGTCCGTCCATGATCACTGGGCATGCATGTGATGGTGTTTCTGCACAGCAGCTGCTAGCATGGACAACAACATCAACAGCGCCTGTAATTTCGTATCCATGTTGGATTAACTGCTCGCAGTCAAAGCTCTTATACAGATGTTTCTGGAAAATGACAATTAAAAAGTAAGAGGTCAGCTCCTACACAGTGTTCCTTTAAATGTGAGTATTTGTTGCTTTTATTCTCAGTTTTCTATCATTATAAATGGAATCTTCTTGGGTTTTGGACTGTTTGTTGAACAATAAAAAAGCTGTTTGAAGACACTTTGACTCTAGAAATTTGTGAAGGGCATTTTAAGCCAGTTTCTGACATTTTATAGCTGAAAAAATTAGACAATAATTTGCAGATCAGCCAAGA
>JAQNCA010000025.1:25494955-25506473 GCA_029783725.1 Acanthurus tractus
AGCTGAAACTGTAAGCTGCGTTCAGTGGAACAGCTGAGGGATTACAGGCTAACAAAGTGTATTGTGTGTGTGTGTGTGTGTGCGTGTGTTTGTGCGTGTGTGCGTGTGTGTGTGTGTGTGAGGCGGGTTAAGCGTGTGAGATGACTTCCAGAGGGGAAAGTGACCTGGCTGCTCACGTTTGAAGCGCATAACCCTTGTAAATACCGTACAGTATGGCAGATGGATTAGACTGAGGGAGAGTGTGACGTGTGCCAGCGGCCTTCGCTAATCTGTGGCTCTGTGTATGTGTGTGTGTGTGCGTGTGTGTGTGTTAGCGGAGGGCGTGTGTGTGGTTAGCGCAGCAGAGGAGGGAGATGTAGCTCCTCCCCTCCTCCCAGCCCTGTTTTTATAATCAGGCACGGAGACCGGAGTATGGGCATCAGCCGCTGACATCACTGATTTCGCTCAAGTGGATTCTGCAACAGAGACGAGGGGGGAGGAAGTGGGAGAGAGAGGGAGGGGAGGGACAGAGAGAGAGCGAGGGAGGGAGGGAGGGAGGGAGGGGTATTTGTTGCCATGGCGAAAGGTTCTTCAAGCAGCTGCTGATTCGCTTGTGTCGTAGCGCACCCCTCTCCATTCTTCTCTCGTCTGTGTTGCCGTCAGCCGTTCAGGCAGGAGATCTGCACCCTGCGCTCGCGGCTCTGGACCTTCCTGCTCCAGACCTTCTACGCCGTCCGTCACACGCAGGGATGGGAGACCCTGTCCTCCAAACACAGGGAGAGGATACTGGCCGGTAAGCAAGAGGACGTCTTTGTTTCTGGTCTCACACAGGATATTCATGCTGCAGTGCGTGTGTGTGTGTGTGTGTGTGTGTGTGTGTGTGGATGTATGTTGTTTTTTTTTTTTTTTGAAGCAGAGGCTCTGCATCACTACAGATGAACTGAAGCTCTTGGAGCAAATGCTGTTTGCTAATTTAACACTTAAAAGCTTCTTTCTGCAAAACTGAAACTGCAAACACATTTTTGGTTTGAGCAGCTCTCTTGTTATAAATCTTTGCTGCATGTTTTGCTACATTTCCACCTGTCTGTGGCCGATAAGGGGACGCTAACATGGCAAATGCACCAGCCGCGCCATGCTTGTTTAAACGGGTGGGAGTGAAAGGCAGGATTCCTGTCATTGTGGGTCTGCACATGAATACGAGCTTCCACAAACACAAATAATAAGCTGTTTCCTCACTGCTGAGCAAGTAATGTGCTGAAATGCACCGCATGAATAATTCATGCGGCTGGTATCAGCGTGTGCCTTTTTACTGATGCATTTCTTGCCAGTGTAATCGGATTCCAGGTCTCACATACAAACATTAAAAACAGAAAACATTTCACCTCGTTTTGCTTCTGATTAAATAAACTCGATAACGAGGTTTTTAAATTATTTTCATATTAAGAATATTTCAGCGGTGCTCTGCTCCCAGACGCAGCTGTCTGATCGATCCATTGATTTAATGTTTGTGTCCTGATGGTCAAGCAGCCTCAGTGTACACAGGGTGTGGAAGTGGAAATTTGTGAATGGAGAGAAAGGCTCCTGTAGCTCACTTAGAGCAGCGGGTTGGGAAAAGAGGTGCAGCCCTTTTCCATCTGTGCTTTGCTTGAATTTAAATCATCTGTTTTCAAGACAAAACTCTAACTAGTTTATTGATTTTATCTTCATTTCATCCTTTTTTTGACAGATGCAATTGACACAGGTGACAATAGAAGACTTGGTAGAAAACCTGTATTCACGAGCTCACAGGTAATGTTGGTTTACATTCAAATTAACAAAGATTTACATTTGTTCTTTTATTTAAAGCTTATTTTTTGCTTCAGAGACGAGTTTAGATGGTCAGTCAGAACTCTGACTCTGACTCAGCTGATGATGTGAGGATGTTTTAGCTCAGCAAACCCATGCAAGTTTGTGTAATCCCTGACAGTGATTACAGTTTGTGGAGATCAGAAGCCATATGTCACAGCTGCCCCACCCTCACAGCGCAGAGATACAGTATGAAATGAGCAGCAGAGCCTCTGTAAGGAGATGTATAGCCCAGATAAGCCTGGCTGAAGTGATCCAGAGAGGAGATTGCCAAGATGTGAGGCGTGAGTGGTTAATGGTGGACCTCTCAGTGATCCCTCAGCAAGTGGCTGCATGCAGGCGAAGCAGGAACACTTTCTGTTTCTGAGCTTTTTGTGCTGAATCTCTGAAACCGCAAGACAATAATTCAGTGAAGTGATCATCCCAGTGAAACTAAAAAACACATTTTGGTTTGCAAAAGAAAGAAAACAAGAGAGAGGCATCATTTCTTCTTCCTGTTAACTTCTGCTTAAACCTTAAAGTCAGACTAAGAAATTCAACAAATAGACAAGTTAAGAACAAACACAACAGGAGACACAGTTGGTTGTTTAGACTTCAGAGATCGTCTGTAAGCAGTGTTGATGTTTAGTAAAGTTAAGTTTCATGCGACTGATCCGGTCTCACAGTTATATGACGGATGTGTCTTTGTTTCTTCTGTTTTGTCGTGCAGTCGCGGGCTGTAAAATGCCCTCCATCTGCACCTGAGAGTCCTCCTGTGCGCCGGACTCAGAGGTCGTCTGACAACACAACGTCCTCCTCACGTGGCGGTGCGTCAGCCATGAAGTCTGATGGGCTGGGGACGGCGAACAAACCGGGAGACGGCCACGCGTCCAAAGCAAAGAACGTGAAGAAACCAGGAGACCGAAGCGTAGCAGCCAAAGCAAAGACGGCAGCAGCAGCTGGCACGCCGGTCGTCAACGGCACCGGAGCTGCGGGGGCCAGGCGGGATGTAGCCAGCGCTAATGGTCCCAGAAGCTCTCATGGGGCCAAAGAGCAGGAGAGGAAGCCAAACCCAGGTGCACGGCCCAAAACGTCCCCCCCCAGCTGCACATCTACGAGCCAGACATCAGTAATTAAGGCTCATAAGAGTTCAGCAGGAAAGGCCGACGGCGCCGCCGGCACCACCCAAACTCAGCTCAGCGCCTCATCCACATCGGGCAGCGCCTCGCCGGAGAACGGTGCCAGCAGCCCTCGCAACAACGCCCACTCCCTCCCAGGTTTCACTCTTTATTGACTCCTTTAAACGTAATCATTGTGACTGACACCAATTACACTGTGGGACGTCACCGCGGCCGAGCCGGAGCGTCGGCAGCTCCGGCAGCTCCGGGCGAAACGCTGGAGCCGGAATATGAAAGAACCTGCAGACTCATTAGTATGATGAATGTCACGCTGCGGCCGAGAGGGACTTTGGGAAGACAGGGGGCGGCGTCGCGTATGAATGTTGATTTATCGGGGAACAAAGCACACGAGGCCGTCCTTGGCAGCCTGCTGGTGTCAGTGTACAAACTCACAGCAGGCCAGCAGAGGTCAAAGCCCTACACAGCTGTCACACGGGGGGCGGAGGGGGGGCGAGTCTGATCAATCTGAGCTTTTGTTGTGAAAATGTTGTTAGGGAGGTGTGATGATCCTGACTGATGACAGTGTGCACAGCTAAAACAAGCCTCAGCCGCCGTGTAGAGAACTTATGTGTCGTCCCAGTCGAACCGTCCGTCTGCTCTGATGAACTTTTGTACATGTGATCTGTTTTTCTGTGTTTTAGGAGCGAAACCAAAACACCAGGCCAAGATGGTGAACAAAACTCCTCAGACCAAATCTCCTCAGAAGTCAGAGACGGCGAAAACCAGCAGGTGAGCTTTGCTTCAGAGCCTGATGGAGCTTTATCATCACGTCATGTGGAATCAGTAAGATGCTCAGTGTCACATTTGAAGGCTTCAGAGCTCTGAAACATTAAACTTAGATGAACTTTTTTAAGACCCTGAAGTCAAAGATGCAGGGAGCGTTTGTGTTGTTACAACCCTGAAACCAGAAAACTTTGTCTTACTGTGTAAAACACAAAAACAAAGTGCTAATTCGCTAATGCTTCTTTCACTTCATCAGATTTTTTTGATTTTAGAATTTATGCATATTTGAAATTTGATGTCAGCAACATGTTGGAGGTTTTTGCAGTTTCCTGTAAACAAACTGACATTTCAAAGGAGCATTTTACAGCCGTGCATGAACACAAACTTGGAAAACAAAGAATCCATGTGACATATTTCTTATTTCTGACACAGATGACTTAGTTTTGCTTCTCCCTCCCTGCCTGGCACCATACAGGTCAAGTAGTTTACTGCATGTCAGATGTCAGTCCTACATGGGACTAAAACTGACCACATATGGTGCATAAGAACTTATGTGATGGGTAAAAGGTCTTCAAGTTCAAAACTGGAGCAACTTCAGGACAAAAATGACTAAATTACACAGAGAGACGTCATGAGAATCCAAATCCTGAGTCACTGCTCACACTGAAATAAGCAAATCAGTTCAAACAGTTCAAAAAAACTTACATGACTCAGGCAAGTTGCAGTTTTTGCTCAATGCCAGTAAATTCAGCCCCCATTAGCCGAGGCAAAACACAGCAGACAGACCTGCGTCTGCAGGCTCGGTGATGTGGACGTGGGGTGAAGAAGATGGCTGTTCCTGCTCGGTAACATCTTGTTGTTTTTTCAGGCCACATGTGGCTGTCAGGAGGATAAAAGCAGCTGTGTAGCGTCTTCTGACACGCCTCTCATCCGTCTTTCAAAGGCGTTAAAAATACCCGTTTTACAGTCAGCATCATCCAAACTCCATCCATCCTGGAAGAACATTAATATTTATAGTCTCCCTGGAAAGCAACCATGTCAGTTAGCCAATAAATAGCTGAGAACCTCATAAAACAGATCTGAGTTTCCTCTTTGAATTGGCTTCTTTTGAAACAGATGGCGCCTGCACAGCAACAGTGCATCGACTGTTTGGAGTAGGAATTTATGTTTCTGGATTTTTGGCCTCCAGCCTGCTGAAGTTACCTGTGTAATTTCATTTCAGAGAGCAGGTAACATCAGAAACCCCTCAATCTGAGGCAGATTTTAGAAAATGTAACTGAATAGACTCACTGTAAGATGCCACATAAGGAAAAACCTGAATAGAAAAGACAGCAAACCTTCTGCTCTCTGTTCTCTCGCCTCAAAAGTTAGATTTCGTTAAAAGCCAGGAAGAACATCCTTCTCAAGGACACCAGTAACAACTTGAAATTCTTTGCATTAATAATCAGCTCATGTCTGTGAGACTTGACCTTGACTAAATGAGAAAAGACTTTGCTGCCCCCTGCTGGTTTTAAATATTAGTTCATGATTTACTTTCTCTGTAGCTTTTTAAAAAACATTCCCCAGTGTTAAAATGAGTCAGAAGTATGAATCGAAATGTTGGGATGAAACATTTGTGATGTCTATGATATATTTTGTGCTTTTTGCTTCCAGTCCGACCAATAAGTCGAGTGTGAGAGAAGGAGGCAAAGCCAAAGCCGAGAAAACCTCAGCTGGAGCGAGTGCAGCGCGAGCAGACACCAAAGGAAGAGGCACACCGGACCACCACGGTGAGCCGCTCACCGTCCGACGGATCCAAATGTGTGTTAATGTGGCAGCGTATTAATGTTTCTGTTCTGTCTTTGCTTCAGTCTCCAAACACGGATCCTCTGCGAAGAAACCAGCTTCACCCAGGAAAGAAGACAGCAAGGACGGCTTGAAATCCTCAGACAAAGCAGCCAGCGAAGCGCCTAAAAAGAAAATCACAAAACCTGTTTCAGCGGCTGCACCGTCGGCTAAATCCGGCGCTAAACCAGCAAAAACATCGTCGACGCCCTCCAAGCAGTCCTCTGCAGCAGCTCCCAGGTCCGGGCCGAAGACGAAAGGTTCTGCTGAATTATCTATAGAGAGAGCTTCTTTGAAATCTGGAGGCACTTCCAAGTCATCAGCTGCCGCAGCCTCCAAGAGGTCAGGAACCAGAGGAAAAGAGGCAGCGAGCGGTAAAAACGTGGACAGTAAAGCTGAGCTCGTTCCAGATGAAAACTCTGGTGACGCTGCGGCACATAAAGAAAGTACAGAAGCAGAGCTCGATGACCCGTCTGCAGCTAAAACAGCACGCCAGCGTGGAGGAGATGTTCAGCTTCAGGTGGAATCCAGTCCGAAGCAGAGTCTCCAGAAGACTGACGCACAATCAGAAAACACTGCAGCTGATTCGACCAATCAAACACCAGCAGCTAACAACGTCCCACATCTCAAACCTGCCAACGCCGACACGTGCAGACAGACAGGAGGGCAAACTGCCGACGTCAACTCCCACAATTCTTCCAAAGACGCTGACCGTCCCGTGGACACGCCCTGCAGCATGGGCAGCACCGACACCCCTCTGGAGGACTCGTGGAGCGGCATGCACCATCAGGTGAGCCCGGAGTCGGAGACCGGCAGCACGCACACCACCTCCTCCGACGACATCAAGCCGCGCTCGGAGGACTACGACGCGGGAGGCTCGCAGGACGACGACTGCTCCAACGACAGAGGGGTCTCCAAGTGCGGGACGATCCGCTGCCATGACTTCCTGGGTCGCAGCAGCAGCGACACCAGCACGCCGGAGGAGTTGAAGATGTACGAAGGAGGGGCGGGGCTTAGGGTGGAGGTGCGACTGCGTGGGCGAGAAGCAGAGACCACGAGCGAGGAGGAGGGCGTCCGGCAGCGTCCTCGCTCCTGGCTGCACAGAGACGAGGTTCCCGTGGAGGAGGAGCACTCGGAGGTCGAGGCCACTGTGACTGTAAAGAACGTGCCCGACCACCAGCTCTTCTCCTCAGAGGAGGAAGAGGAGGAGGAGGAGGACGAAGACGAGGAGGCCACGGAGGACGAGAGGTCTGAGGTGGAGGTGATTCCAGGTCAGGCTCCGCCGCCGCCCACCGAACCTTCGCCGCACTTTCAGGGGATCGTGAACCTGGCTTTCGATGACGACGGCGTGGACCAGGAGAACGAGCAGCCCGACTACCAGTCGACCTCTAACTTCCGTCGGTCGGTGTTACTGTCGGTCGACGAGTGCGAGGAGCTCGGCTCGGAGGAGGGCGGCGTCCAGACTCCGCCTCAGCAGCCTGACGACGCCGCGACTCCCTGCGACGTCTTCGAGTCCGACTCCACGGTCACCGGCGAGCAGCAGAACCACCTGCCCTGCCGAGTCGAACGAGCCGCCACCAAGCACAAAAACAAGGAGGAGGAGCAGGAAGGAAAACCGCCGGTGTTCCTCACAGAGATCCAGGAGCCTGTGCAGGACACCAACCACCTCCAGACCGACCCCCTCCTGGACCCCGACTCCAGAGACCTCCCTCCCCAGGAGCGCCCGTGCCACCTGGACCTGCGACACACTGAACAATACAACGGAGGGCCGCGCAAGCATCACAGCAACGCCTCAGAAAGCAAGAAAGCTGAGTTACACCTGGACTTAAATGAGCCTCAGCTGGCAGGGGACTCTCCTGTACATGCTGCACAGTCTCCAGCAGGTAATGTATGATCTACGGACTCTTCCTAGACCCCCAATCTGAACCCATCCCCCCCCCAAACTCCATCAGTGAAGGTACAGTTAATCCCTGCAAGATTCATTCTCCTCTGCTCTGATTCCTAGACCTTACCCACAACCAGTATACCGACCCCTCCCTTAGTAAAAAAGGGTATTATTGACCGTACTTCTTTAGGAACTAGATATGAATTAAGCTCAAATTCAGATGAAATCAGTGGTGATCATAATTCATAGCAAAAAAAAAAGAAGCTTCCTCTCATTTCAACCCATCGATCGTGTAGCTGTTGTAAATCTGAATTTGCAACATCGATTCTCCTTTTTAAAGATGGAGACTCGATCCCTCCATCTTGAGCTGTACATTCTGAAACAACTGAACTACCTGTAGGTCAGAGGCATTTAGAGCTTGGTGAGGGGCGAGGCAGCGAACCCTCCACCAAGACTCCTCACACAGCTGTATCTGTCAAAAAGAATCTGCCTTGTGACAAGGCCTGTGACATAAGTATATAAATGCACTTTTATGTACATAAAAAAAAAAGAAGAAGATTTTTTGGATTATTTTTGTCGTTTCTTTTATGCAGTGGAACAGTCATTGGCCTTTTGAAGCCATAGATAATTTGACATATTTGAAGGTGCAATATGTAGCATTTTAGCATCATTCTATCATTGCCAAATTTATTGTGGTTTATTGGAAAAACTATGATGCTTTGACCATTTTTTAAAGTAATTTTTAAAAAAATATCACTGATCGTGATATTGAAAAAGCTCCTTTTTGGTAAATTAGACTACATTTCCCATAAACCACGTTGCTTGATGCAGAAGAATGTATCTTCTTTCTTGCTCCATGAGTTTTGCTTTTTCTTTCGCTTTGTTTTAAACGAGAAACATGTTCGGCTTTTCATCCATTTTGACTTTTATCATTTTGAGAAACACAGATTTGTGGCTTATTAAGTTCTTCTTTGGGCCATGAAGTGCAAGTACATCTGGACATTGTGGTGTGTCACTGCAGTGGAAACGGCACTTAAACGCTGCTTGGCTTCATGGTGATTTTTCTTTCTTTCTTTCTCTTTCTTTTATCGCAGTAATTAAACCAACATCTGAAAATTGATTTTAACCAGATTTGTTGATGTTATAATGCTGTATGTAGCACCTTTAAAACTTGTGTTCAGGTAAATTAAAAGCAAAGTAATGAGGTTTTTTTCTTTTGTAAGGGTCTGTTGAGTGAAGCCACTGCTTCTCAAAAACAATGTGTGTCACACTGGGAAACTTTTCCCTTTGCATCCTTTTATTATTATTATTCTTATTCTCCTGAAGAATGTAGCCGTTGTGAGTTATTTTTTTGTCCTTTTTCTTTATTTTTGCACTGCACACATGCATGCCACTATTTAAAATCAATCTGTCATTCCCTCAGACATCCACCATTTTTGTGTTTTTCTTTTTCCATGACCCATCACCTTTTGTCACATCCAGTAGACTTGTGTCTAGACGAGTAGACGTCCATCTTAAAGGAAGCTGTGTTTTGTTGTCTATGAGCTTCTGTTCGGTAGGTGTGTGTAGTGTCCGTAGCCTCCTCTGTGAAGTGTGTGAAGTGTCTCTAGAGCAAGCCGACTCGGTTCTGCCATGTCTCTCTTTTTTCACTCTCATATTCAGATAAAAGAAACTCTGCTGCACCATTTTTTAAGAGTCTGTCCCGATGCAAACATGTAACCTATTTTTGTTTTCAGTATCGAAACAGCGATCGGTTACTTCATCTCTGACCATTTTTTTGAAATTGTTAAAAATAGAAAAACACAACGAATGTCAAAAAAAAAAAAAAAACCTGGGTGGTGTACCAAATAAAGCTCTGTTGCCTGCACTTTTTAGGTTTTTTGTGACCGTGTTTCAGTCTGTTCACCCGGTCTGCTCGCTCAAAGACCTGCACGCAAAAAACTCCAAACACATCACTGTTTACATTCTGACAAATGCAAAGTGCACTGGTGCTGGCAATGCATGGTTGATTTTAAACAGGTGGATAAAGAGATGCATTCAGAAAAACATTCCTCTGTGCATTACCCACAAAGCAACTGTACATCCTGAGCATCCATATCTGAAGCAAGCGGTGATATCAACCATAATCAGTGTCGATGCTTCCCTTCACCTCGCTTTGTTATGGATTATTTTTTAAAAGGACACAGTTGCTTTGAGGGTAAATATTCAGTTATTAGTGTTTGATTGTAGTAGGCAGTGACCAGTCTTTAAAATAAAATAAAGAACTTATGGAGGCGTAAACCAGTTTGTCATTTTGCAGTATTGTCAATTGTTTTTAGGGGACAATGGTTGTGACAGATTGGATCAAACCTGCAAACATGACCGCCGACCGTCCAAAGCCCTCTCTCCCATTTACGAGATGGATGTGGGAGAAGCCTTCGAGCACTGCTCGGACAAGGACAGGAAGGTCAAAGCGAAGGCGGACGAAGAGAAACAAAGGAAGGACGATGACAAAAGCAGGGAGTTTGCGGAGCGGGACTGGTGTCTGCTCAGGCAGCTCCTGTCGGACCACGAGTCCAACCTGGGCGTCATAAACCCCGTGCCTGAGGAGCTCAACCTGGCCCAGTTCCTCATCAAACAGACTCTGTCCTTGTCACGTGACTGCCTGGACTCGCAGACCTTCCTGTCCCCGGAGAAGGAGACCTTCAAGCGCTGGGCGGAGCTCATCTCGCCCATGGAGGACTCCTCCACCAGCATCACGGTGACCAGCTTCTCCCCAGAAGACGCTGCGTCTCCTCAGGGGGAGTGGACCATCGTGGAGCTGGAAACACATCACTGACTGCACAGAGGAAAGTCCGACGGACAGCCGACGCCTTCTCTACGAACTTTGAAAACATCCTCACATCAAGTTTGTCTTAATTTATTTTAAGTTATGAAATTATTCTGTCTGTTTGCGACACTTCTTCTTCTTTCTGGACCCTTCAGAACTCCGGACTTTGCAGCAGCTTATCTGCATTTCCCCTTTTGCCCTCTGGACTGTTTCTGGACACAAATGGGCTGTTGTGCATGCTGATATTTTTGTATGTTTGACTGTTAAAATTGGTGTTGCTTCAAAGCTCTGGAAAAACGATAGAGCAAGAAAAAAAACCTTTCTCATGGCAGTCTGCTGACAATGTGGTGGACTGAAGTTTCTTAAAGAAAAATACTATCAGCCTACTGGCTTGCATTTAATGTCATATTGAAATAAAGATTTGTGTTTCTGGAAGAAGAGAATTGCTTCTCGGTGTAAAACTGTAGACTGATTTCTAGTTTGAAGGCTTCATTGTACTTTGAGAGCTCTGACACGTCATGACAGGAAAAACACAGGTGGAACAATTAACATGAATTAACTTTCCTCACTTTGCAGGTGTGGAGCCTTCATTTATGTTATTTGCACCTGTATTTATCCTGCTATAAAATATGTTAATGAATGCAAAGTATCTGCAGCAACAAGGGAGAAATGACAAAAAGCATTGCATGTTGCATTCAAAAGCTCAAAGAGCTGCACATTAGACAAAAGACAGAATGAAATGATGTAAAATAGGTGGAAGATAAAACCCTCTAACTGGAATAAGATGCATAAAAACAGGGATAGAATGTAAATAAATGTCCAGTCGGATGGAAAATAAGAGTTTGATAAGAGAATTAAGACTAAAAAAGCATTGGAATTGAGTAGAGCTGTTTTATACAGGATGGAAAATAAAAACTTGTATAATTCTGTTAAAAGTAACAAAATAAATTGCATATCAAGTACAGTTTAATTATAACAAAAGTGCACAATACAAAGTGCACATGGACATTTAAAGCCCAAAAGTGACTGTTTGTTAAAAGTAAATTAAAAAAGGTAAGTTTCTCAATGTCTTTTAAAAATATGCAATGAGCTAGCTTCCCTGATATGTATAATTTTAGTGTTTTTTATAACCTTTAGGTGTTATCAAATGCTGCATTTCCAGTTTACTTTCCTTTTTTAAATTTATTTTCTGTTAAAATGGGATTTAAAGCTCAGTAATTTTAACCACATAACACCAAAACCTGCTGTAAATCAGCATAAATGTTGTTTTTAGCCACAAAAACAACCAGTAAGTGC
>JAQNCA010000025.1:25657899-25678493 GCA_029783725.1 Acanthurus tractus
ATATGTCTGCAAAATGAAAGATTTTAGGCTACTTTATCACTTAAATCAGGATAAATATTGTGTTAAAATGCTTTAAGAGATTTTCATTTCTGCTGATTAAACAGCAGGTGGTGTTGAAGTGATTTATCTCTGCAGTCACTGACATCAGATTCACTTCTGCACAACAATCACAAACATGACAACAGTCGTAAACACTCGTGAGGACTCCATGTTCATGACAGCATCATGCCAACCTCATGCACGTCTTCAAACAAGGCGTCACCAGGTTGTGTGTCTATAAATTCACGGTGATAATTTGACGGACTTTGTGAAATGCCATTTTTAGTTCCGTCCATTCTTGAACCGAATCAGCATGTGCTACCTCGGACATCAGATTTGGGAAAGACCAGCGCTGCCCATCGTCATGATAAATTGTGTGCATCTCCTTAATCCTTTCATAAATCTTTTTCATTTCCTAAATAAGGTGGTAACTTTATTAACAGCATTTATATTCCTAGTGGTCTTTTAAGCTCTTAAATCTCAAGCCATTAAGCTGTCGGCTCCAGTGTCGATGCTGTGCAGCCAGTGGCGACTCTTTTATTCCATGAAATTCTCTTGAGAGCCCAGCAACTTTGGGTAAAAAAAGAATCTGTTTTGAACCTCATATAGTAATCACAATAATCATAAATACATAAGTTAACATAAAGAAACTGATGCCATATAACCTCGAATGGATTCGGTGTGTTTTTACCTGAAAGTTTCTGCACAGCTGCAGACTGAGCGAGCAGTCGTGACACACACTGACGCATGTTTACGGTACCTGCCTTCAAACAGACTCATGCCTCCTTGTCCTTGTGGTTCAGCATGTGCTGTGAGAGCTTTGTGGCACACTGGAAGGACTTGTCGCACTCCACGCAGACAAAGATCCTCCCTGCACAGGTCTGCTCCTGGTGAAGCTTCAGTGTGGCGAGGTGGCTGAAGTTCTTGTTGCAGACCGTACAGCTGTGGGGTTTCTCTTTATTGTGGACGTACTGGTGGCGAACGAGGCGGGAGGCCATGGCGAACGCCACGCCGCACTCTGTGCACTTATGGGGCCGCACTCCGCTGTGAATGGCCACGTGTTCGGTCAAGTTGGAGGACTTTGTGAAACACTTGGAGCAAACGGAGCAGATGTAGGGACGCACTCCCATGTGGATCTTCTGGTGCTCGGCCATGCGGCTGGCCAGAGCGAAGGCCTTCCCGCAGTCGGGGCAGGAGAAAGGTCTCTCTCCCAGGTGTTTACGCTCATGACGCTTCAGGGAGAGGGGTTTGTTGAAGGTCTTGCCGCAGTGTGAGCATGGGAAGGGCTTGTCATTGGTGTGCATGTTGCGCTCGTGCTTTCGCAGGTCAGAGGAGCGAATGAAATCCTTGCCGCAAGTATCACACACGTAGGGCTTTTCACCCGTGTGCGTGCGGATATGCTTGCGGTAATCTGAGGACCAGATATAGGTCTTGTCACAGAAGGGGCAGTGATACGGTCTCTCACCTGTGTGCAGACGCTTGTGCTGCTGCAGCGTGCCCTGGTGAGAGTACGCCTTGCCACATATCTCACATACATGTGGCTTGAGGCCAGTGTGTGTCTGTAAGTGACTCTGCAGGTTGCAGAACTTCTTGAAAGCCCAGTGACAGTGGTTGCACTTGAAGGGACGAGGTTCCGAGTCGACCCCACCGCGTTTTTTCATTGCAACCAAAAGCCGAGGAATCTTGTCTTCTTCGCGCTTTTTGAGTGATTTCTTAACAGGTCGACTATTCACAGTCTTCTTTTTGGTCTTATTCCCACCTACACCTGGATTATAATCCACATCATTTGGCTCTGTAAGCTTGGATGCCCTCTGCTTGACTGAGGCATCACTTTGTGCCTTCCCATTCTTGAGGTATTTGGGGCAGTTCCTTTTCCTTTCCTGCACAGCATGTGAGGCCACTTCAACAGATCCATTTATTTTACTGTTCTCAATAAATGTGTTGCATCCTGTAAACTCTTGCCTGCTGTGGTCCTGGTCTTCTTTCAGTCCAGTTTCATCTCCCGGTGAAAGCTTAGCAAACGTCTCCACGAGAGACCAGTTTTGTGTTTGGGGGTTCAGATAAAGGACTCCAGTGTCAGTGCTCGCTGAGAAGGAGTTCATGTCAACACAAAAACCACCAAACGAAGAGTCAGTCTTCACACTGTGAGTACTGATTAAGATCTGTCCATCTGGGAGAGACTGAGAGACAAAACGTCTTTCTCTGGGTTTCCTTTTACTTCTCTTCTCCACATCTTTCCTGTCTGACATCCCTGAGGAGATTTCATCAGCCATGGTCACTCGTTCAGCGAGGCATGAAATAATCTGCATGAGTTTTAAGGTGTTCAGGGAATTCCTGATGCCTCCTTAAATAAAGACCTGCAAAATATAGTACAAGTTACTGTCCACGTTAAAGCCTGATGGGACTTTCTGAATATGAATCAGCAGAATAGCAGCCAAAACTAACATTGCACAGACTTACTTGCCTCTACTTGCTGCAGCAAACATCAGTGTCTTGTGTACAACCTCAGACCTTGCAGTAACATTACACCAGAACTCCCCATATGTTCCTCCAGAGATGTTTTCTTTTTATTTTTTTTGCTTATCCCTCCACAATAACAAAACGCCCATCTCACGCATTTCGAACTTCACGCATCGAAAGCATATTTAACTTGGCCAACTTACCCCGCGGTCTCCTTCCGAGCGGCTCAGGTACGGGAGATGGCACAGAGTGCGTTAGCCCCCCCGGTTGTGGTGTAACTGTGGCGGATCTGTGGTCCAGCGGTGTTAACGGGCAGAGTTTGGCAGCCGCCGCCTCCGGGTCAGCATCTATTCTGCCAGTCAGCACGGCGGTGACATCCTAACGGCCGGGCTCAGCTTTCCCCCGGCCGGCTTAGCTTACCACCCGTTTGCATTTAGCCCACCGAGTAAATTCAATTACACGGTCAATATGAGAGGCTGAGGACTTTTTCAAATTCCCGTTAAGTTGTCAAAAGAGAGAAAGTTTAAGCTTTTTTAAAAAAATCTCAGATGTTTGTTGTATTCAAACTTTTATGCTAACTTCAACTTTTTATTTTAATTCCTGACAGGATTTCAGTGTTTTATAATCAGGCTCATGACACCGATTTTAAAATATTTTAATACAAACTCTAAAAAATGGGGGATAAAACAAAAGTCCATGTTTCTCAGGATGTTTATTTTCTTCTTCCGCCATGTCAGTTTATGTTCGCAAGTCGGCCGCGCATTGATATTTTCATTGAAGTGAGGTAATGAGGCCACACGTCCGTTAATGAACATCGGTTCTAATAAGTAAAGCAAACTTTTCAACGCTTTGTCTTATTTTCCTATTAAATCATCTGCATAATAATGTTAGGAGTAGATGTCTTAATCGAAACACTAAATTCACATTATTATTAATTGTTCTAAAATATTTGCTGTTATTATGAATCAATAAATGTGTGTTTCAAATCACCGGAACCTTCACTTCCATATTTAGTACGCGTGTAGTTTGTTAAAATGACCACTAGGTGTCACTGCCCGCTGCCTTTTGTTTTGAAAACAGGGACTGTGGAAAATCAACTGCTCCGCAAAAACAAAGCTCATAGGAAGTCTAAGAACATTGTTAACATGTGTGTTGTTATCAAACAACAAAATGCCCTCAATTCAGCTTTTAGACATTAAAAACAAAGGATGGCTATCGGCTTACCTTTTTCCCTTTCTGGAAAACTGAATTAACCCCATTTTTTTTAAAGCAGAGGTTTTTATGTCCAGATTTATCAGAAAGATAAGACTGTGGAATGGCTTTAATTTGATGAGGCTCGTATACAGACTTTTTCTTGCCTTTGCTTTCAGATGATAAATAAGCTGCAACTTACTCTGTTGTCAGTAGATGGACCCATGACCCTTTCATTTCCTTTTTTCACCTATGACCCATTTAAACCATACTGGCGCTCTGGGGGAATGCAGGCATGCACCAGCAGTGTATTAAATCCTAAGTACTACTCCTTTTTTTTGAAGGCCCAGGATATCTTGGCTGTCAAAATTTGTCTCTAGTCTCCTAAAATGAATCACTAATTAAACCAAATATTGTGCCTGGCATGGCGATCACGGGTCCACAGTCGGACAGGAGGCTGTTTCTTTTCTCAAGACAAGACAGCGGCCTTCTTTCTTTAACACAGTGGAGACAGACAGAGTTTGAGCAGCTTGCATGAGTTTAATAATTTAGAGGATCTTGTGAGACTAATGTTGAAATTAAATGGACGGAGCTGATCCGCGCTGCATTTTCTGTACTTTTCCAGGTTGGTAGAACAAAATCGGACACTTAACAAATCAAAGTTGAGTTTTAAACTTCGATGCTTTGTTCCTAGACAAATAACGAGTTTTAAGTCTCAGTGGAGTTTCTTCTGCGTAGTTTCCCGCACAGCAACACCTCATACATACTGGTAAATGTCCTGATTTAAACTCATAAATGTTGAACGATGTCCCCATGTGTCAGCCCAGACTGGATCTGAACCTTATGTTGCAACAAGGAAATTTCATGCACATTAACTGTATAAAGAAAATAAAATTGAACAATGAAGACTTTATAAGTAAACAACAACAAAAGTGAAACCGAGTTGGATAAAATTATCGATGAACTCTGTGACTTAATTAAAAAAAGAAAAACAATGTTGCCCAACTTTTTTACTGGGAACCTTTTCCAGTCTGCTTTCTCTTATAAAACTGTGTCACTGTGCACATGTGTTAACAACATGATGTACCAGTTTCTAGAGTTTCAACACCATGACTGGAAAACAGAAACTGGAGCTTTCTCTCCGGTGTTACAGTATGTTCCTTGTTTGTTTGTTGCTGTAAGCTGCATCTTTCGAAACAAATCACTTCAAGTGACAAGAAAATAAAAATAATCAAAGTGATAACAAACTAAAGCCGGTCAGAGGACATTTAAAATGTTCAGGACTTCATGTGTTTGTGTTTATCTGCATGAAGCTGTCACAACAAAACTGTGCTCCATGATACGGAAGTGTCCTTTCTCGTGACGCAATAAATGAACCCAGATGCAGAAACTGTACTAACAACCAGCTGAAGGAGCTTCAGCCACAAAGTCCCCGCTGGGATTAAAAGGGCTGAGGTTTGAGTTTCTTCCAGGACTCCAACAAAGAAAGTGTTTGTTTTTAAAGAATTCAAGAAGAAAAGTTCATGCTTTTCATCTAAATTTAGGAATTCTGAGCTTTGATCAGATGTTGTCCATTAATTCTAAATATTTCTGCGTTATAACGGTGTGTATTCAACCAATTTGCCCTCAGTGTGAGTGTACGTAATCCCTGCAGATTATCAAGGAAAGCAAACGGATTTAAAGAGCTTTTACTAGAAAGTTGGATCTGAATGAATATTTCATTGATGTGGAGAAAACTCGCTGGCACACGGCACAGGAAAAGTGCAGAGTCATTCCAGGAGGTGGTCCTCGGGTTCCACGGTGTAGTAAACCGCCTTAAAAACAAGTCTCATCTTGGTATTTTCCACAGAAGATTGTTCTCAGGCTGTGGAAAATGTTCAATTTGCTTCGCTCTGCATCCATTTGCCCCAACAGTCCCCTGCAGAACATTCAGCCAAATGGTTCTTTTTAAGCACATTTGTTCCATTATACCGCACAGCATGTTCTTCTTTCGTAAATTTGGCTTTTTGGACAAACCTTTCTTGCAGTACATTCTTGTATTGTGGCATCATTTTGATAAAACATGTGGTTTTATTTGTTTTATGCACAAATAAATTCATGGCATGATTCTTCTGTCCCTCTTTTCCTTCGTAGCAACACAATTTGACAAGTTTAAGAAAAAAAAGGGGACAACAAACACTTTGCAACAGGATTAAATCAGCCGCACAGCACTGAAACTGCTGAATGACCTAAAAATCCGATCATAGGTTGTATTTTAGGTTAATCGTATTTTTATCACCTCTGTGACACACATGACATTAGAGGGTTTGAGTGGCAGACTGTATTCAAATGCAGGTATTGTTTTTTAATGATCTGATCTAATCACTTTAATCACAGTTTATCTCAGTCCGCTCAGATAATTATTTTCAGGCCATGACCCACTTTCTCTGTCGCTGTGCCTGGTCAAACACACTGTGAAAAGGGAGAGAAAGTGCACCGTCAACTTTGTGGGTCAGGAATTTCCTCCCACTGATGTCCGGAGTGACGTGCTCAGTTGTGTTCATATCATATGTTGGAAAAAGCTAAACAGCTTAGCACTTTCAGCCACAGGCAGGACAGACAATTCGTCTGTGCCGGCTAAATTTAGAGGAAGAAACAGCACCGCAAAAAAATGTGGCACCGAACTGGACGGACAGACGGACATCGGTTTAGTGATAATGTTACTCTTCTGCTCATAAACCATGTGTGTGTGTGTGTGTGTGTGGTGGAAAGTGTTAGCTAAAACAGGACTGTGAAGTGGGGCAGCCTCCCCCTTTAAAGTGTCACCTTGCTGCTCTGTCCTGCTGTTTTGTCATAAATTATTATTACTACTTCTGCAGAAGTGAGAAACACCTCTGATGAGACTTTGACCTTAATTTAAAACTATATAAACTTTTTTTTTTTCCCGGTCAACGCCAAAGTGAAGCTGCAGGAACTAATTCTGCCGTTTTCTTTGAAGACAATGGGCCCGTTTGTGCTTCTCACCACACCTTCAGTGTCATTATTATAATATGGACACATAATTATGGACAACCTTTTTGTTTTATTAGCCTAATTTTCATTGAAGCGTTTAAAAGGCGAGACTGAACCTGCCTGAGACTACTTTGGTTATGTACGAAGTTTTTTTCTGTCTGCCTTCACTGGTTAAATTTGCCATGTTCATGTTGGTGCCCTACTTATCGTTAATAGGTGATTGATCGGTTAGTAGTTGAAATGATTAAAGACTTAAAGTAAATCATACGAGAGCTTTTGGCTGAAATATAATCCACGAAGAGGGACATTGTCCATATATTTTTACTAAATTTATTAAAGATCTCCTCTTTGCATCACAAACTCGTTGATTATGATTTTTTCTGCTCCTGACATGTTTTTCTAATCAAAATCAACCAACCAACCAGCCCCACCTAAACAGCAAACACTAAGCAGTGAGACGGACACTGGATGGGTGTTTTCAGGTGATAGAGTGACAGATAATGGAGTCCTGTAACCTGATTCACGTTAGCATTGTTGCACTTCTGGTGTCCAGGATGCTTAAACTAAGGCTAACACAAGTGTGAGACATTTTAATGTTTTTTTTAATCCACAGAGTAAATGCGTCATTAAATTCTTGACTTTAGTTGACTTTAAAAGGCAGTCACTGACGAGCAGCTGATTAAGACAACAGGGCGACATCATGCAGATCACAGTGACTTAACTGCTTCCTTGTTTGCACTGACAGCCTTGTTTTAATAGTCGCCCTCCACAAACTATTCTAACACAAACTTTCCAACTTGTTGATTTATGAAGTTCTACTGTGTGCATAGTACAGTGTAGTTTCTAGTCAGTATTGCTGAAGGGTGAAGTTTTGACAGATCTAGGTCAGTCGCTTCCCCCTTCCTTCCCGTTTTTAATGCTAAGCTAAGCTAACAGCTCCCCGACTCTCCAGACTTGTTGTTAGACTGACATCATTTTTCTTATCTAACTCCTGGCAAGAGAGCCGGTGACCCTTTCCCTAAAATGCCAAAGTTTGGTAAATGTTCTCAGAGGAAGATAAACAATCTGAATGTTTATTTGTACCTTGTGCATCTGAGTCCCCTGAATGAACTCTTTACTCTGAATCTGCTGATTTTTAATTATGTTTCTTCTTCTTCTTTTTATTCTAATACTTCTCTGTCTTCTTCATAGATGTATTTTTAGCACTTTTTGCACTCAAGAGGTGTTTGGAAACATTGCACATATGCAATACTTCTACTCGGTCTGCATGAAACTTGCAAAACTTTGCAAAGCAGAGGGAAGTGATGAGTCACGCTGTCTTCGACTGACCTCACGCTTTAAACAAACAAGGACATCCTCCATATGTCACAGGCTGGTTTTCTGCTTAAACATGGGATCACATGTGCTCCGGCGAACGTTGGTGTGCAGAACAAACATTAACACGGTTAAGATTCTAACTTCTGCCGGGGCAATGAATGCTCAGAACATACCTTTTGATTAACAGAGTCTTGCATATGTTTTACAGTGTGTTAGTCTTCAATTGTTCAATGAGAAATTTAAAAAGAACTGCAGAAAAAACCCAAAAACTGCTGATTGATGTGTTTTCATGTTACCCTACTCCTGTCATTCCTGAAAGCATGACTGGATCTGGTCTTTGCTCCCCCATGCTTACTTGCGTGACCTTTGTAAAATTCCATTATCTCTGTGTGGCAGGACGATGGGGGTGGTGTTGCCTCCACGGTTCCTGCAGGTCTTGGAATGGGGGTTTTTTGTTTTTTTTTTACTGCAGGCTGGAAGGGATGGGGGAGGTGAAAACACACCGAGGGAACCGGTTAGGAAACATCCCGGGAACAGAAAAAAGTACAAGCAAACAAAAGAGTTAAGCGGTTTGCTTACTTTGCTCAAAAACATATCAGTCCTGCATGTGAGAAGTGACGGACTGACGTTGTTGCATTATATTCAGATCACTTATGAAAACAAGAAAGTCATTTAGAGAAGTGTTTACTGCCGATCGGTTTGTCCAGTAAGGGAAGATTTGTCTGTTTGTGTGTAGTCATCACAAAAAATTCCAGATAGAAGCGGAGCACCCAGGCAAAGTCCTTCAAGACTGTGTTGCAATCTGAAGAGGGAAATGCACTTGAGCTGCAAAAACGTGCTCAAACGCTGAAAAAAAAGAGGGAACCTTTTTTTTTTCCCAGCTGTATATTAGCAACCTGACACCACAGAGTTCAGCAAAACAGGACAAGAGGGGGAAAAAACTGTCCCAGGGCAGAAGTGTCTTGCCTGATCTTGTCAGCCAAAATGCTGAGGAGAAAAACCAGGCCGAGCGGTGACCCGTGCTCGCAGCTCCTCATGTTTACAGTGCTGATCGGCTTACTGTACTCCATTCAGGCATGACACACATATGATGCTGCTGATATGAATACAATACAGGTAACACAAGATAACAGATGAAGATAAACATTCATGCCACATCTGTCTGTGTCAGTAAAATGGTGGGAAAAACCTGATTTTGCATGAACTTTTACGTGAACTTAGTGTAAATCTAAACCCCTTCCCCAAAGTGTTGTTCTTCTCTGGGTGCAAAGAGAAATCTGTAAAACCAGAGCAGCTATTTAAAGCAGGAGATGATGACAAAAACATGCAGAATGTAACCGAGACTCAAACCTGAACCCAAATGAAAATGGGGTCAAAGTGTATTTTTAAAGAAGGAGGGAGATAAGGTGGGGCCCACTCTGTTGTCTGTCTGCAAAATGTGCAACTACTCCGGCAGCCAGTTGGCAGATCTTTGCATGTAGACCGTTTTAATGGAGCCCTTCTGATCCAGTTTAGTCCCTATAGGCACATACCATAAGTTCAAAGCAAACTCTACCCATAACACATCTGTGTGTTGTTGCAGTTTCCTCAGAATAGTCAATTAGTGGTCTGAGGAAACCGTTCGTCGTCTCTGTGCATTATTGCAGAATGAGCGTTTGTCATGCAGTTTGTTGTTTTCATGCAGCAAATGAAATGTGAGTCTGTTGTTGTGATATAAAATCTGAGCTGAGAGCGTTGAAGTTTGGCTGAATGGAGGCCGGCAGAGAGATCGAACAGCTCGATGAACGGGTGGAAGAATTTCTCACTATTTAACCCACTCGCATGCTACGGATACTTTATGTTTAAAAGATAGAAGCATTAATTTTCTAACTTAACTTTTCTAAGCAAACTCTTCCTCTAAATACGAAGCTGTGCAGCCAGGAGCTGGTTAGCACAGCTGAGTCATTGTAGTGGAGGAAAACATCTTTGTTGGTTCAATCCGCAGACAAACATGTTGTCAACCAGCAGCACAACTTCACACACACACACACACACACACGCAACATGTCATTTGTTTAATTTGCTCAAAACTTAAATGCAAGTTGTGGCTTTAAGGCAGATATGTGGAGTAATTTTACATGTGGGAACAAGAACTTTCACCGTCTTGTTGTGACTCTGCCTGACAACCACTGACTACTTCCCCCCCCCCACAGGCCTTTATGTTAAGCTACGCTAACTGTCTCTGAACTTCACATTTTATCTCACAGACATGATGTCGTGTTGATTCTCTCATCAAACCCTCAGAAGCAACAGACTCAAGGCCTGGAAATTGAAAACATATGGAAACTGAGTAAGTAGTTCGACATCATGTTCCAACATGATTATTTGCTTTTTTTCCAACTAATTAAATCCTGACAACTAATCATTTGTCATCCATTTAGAAGAAAAACATTTGCCCTGGAGCCAATCGCACTGATGTTTTTGCTGCTGGTCATAACTGATCTGAAAACGCTGAAAGCTGAGTCAAGGGCAATTGACGAGCAGACCTGTCTGTCGTCAGCGACCCTCCGAAGAACCCAAGATTATCTACAACGTGCCGAGGAAACATCTGAAAAATGCCGTTCACCCCTCTGCGTGACGGGGCCAGCCCCCTTCAAAGGGTAACATTACCCCTGCAAAAAATGACAGAGATGATAAGTAGCATCGTGTGGTAGTTGACCCAGTTTCAGGAGCCCACTGGGTCTAACCGAAGGCAGCAGAGATAAACGCAAACAGGCGATATTAAATCTGTTATTGGACAGAAAAGCTGCTTGGAGAAGTGAAGAGAGAAACCGCCTCCGCTTGAGTATCATTCAACTTCAAATCGCTGTTTATTTTTAGCTGCGACTGCTCGGACACTGCTCGCCCTCCTGATGGCTCGACATCGAGGTCACGCTTGTGCACACGTGTGGCGGGACGGCCAAACCTGACGAGAAACGCACACACACGGGATCACCAGTAATCTGTTTAACCAAACATTAGCTTTTTTTCTTGTTTTTTCTTGTTTTTTTTTGGGGCCTGATGTGTATTTAACCTGAACTGAACCTTGTTTGATCGTGTTAGAAAGCATTTCATGATTGGAGATAAGGCTCAAGGTCAGATATACAATGCTAGCGGTCAGGACAGGTGACCGACGACCTGACGCACTTCAAATATAGAAGACGGGACCGTATGACTCTTAAATGTTTGTATTTAGATACTCTGTGGTGTTCTGTTGTGTGTTGCTGTTCTCTCGCTCTCGTTCTCGCTGTGCAGATCTATTTTCACAGCTGCTCGAGTTTCCCACCATCTTGCCCGTCATGTTGCAACTCCTCTCGCTTGGTGTCCTCAAACCTCCCGCCACGGGGGGGGAGGAAACTGTGGAGGAGGGGGGCAGAAACCTTAACCGGCCTGTCGTCACAAGTCGCATCTGGAAGAGGCTGCGAATCATGTGATGAGATTAGAGGCGACACGGCCGAGGATGATGCTGCAGATGCTGTTCGGACTGAATCTGATTAAACCTGATTGAACTCAGATGAGCAGTTTATGTTTTATAGCAAAAAAAAAGACAAAGTGAAAATTGTGTAGCTTGTTTTTTTTTACAGCTCTGACTTTTGTAGGCCATTTAAAAAAGCACAGTTGTTTTTTTAAATTACGCTCTTTGTTCTACACACTGTGTGCATGCTTGACCTGCCCTTTGTTATGCAACAGCGTGGTAAGGAGCCCCACCCCCGCCTCTCCTCCACCCATCACATTGCCACAGTTAGACTCCTGCTGCCATGGAAACAGGCTGGCACAATGCTCCCCTTCATGAGATCTCCTCTTCATCCCTTTTATCTGCTCAGGTTATCTCCTCTGAAATATATATCTATGTGTTTACTCTTGTATTGCCGCTGAAGTGGCTCATTCAGACACTCCTGAACGCTTCTGTGCAAACAAAACAAGAACACAGAGGAATCTGAGACGGGGCTCCTCGTGTTATGCAACGAGATCATGTCAATTTGTTACACAACAGTAAGTTTACATTACATTACATTACATTACATGCACACGTAAGAAAGCAGATGAACTCTGATGTCCGGCTCCTCAGGCGTCACCGAGCACCAAAAGCTACAGATAAACGTGTTTGTTCCTCAGTAACTTTTAATGTAAATATGCCACAGAGTGAATTTCTGTCCTTTTCATTCGCTTTGTCTCTTTTTCACATTTCATGCCATGCAGAACTTTTTCTGAGCTTCGCTGGCAGACTTCAAGGAAGCATAAAAAAAAGCAATAAGACTTGGATATGTTTGTTTTGGCGGGATACTCGGTGCCTAAAACATTCTGGTTTGTTCCCAGACTTCTAAAAATCTGAAGAAAAAAAAACTGAACTACATTTGGCTGACCACATTTTTGCACATTAGCAGACGAAGCCAAAACCCCAAAATTTGGTTGTGTTTTGGATTTCTCACCGGTGAGATCATCACTGATTTCTCACAGATTTCAGGACCGAAACTTTTTTTTTTCTGTCTGCACAGAACAGACGTTTGGATTCAGACACCAAAGCAACCAAAAGCAACATCCATCTGATCTTCTCCTTTGAGTAAAGAATCATTAAACTTTATCTTCATGTTCTAACACTGTGTACCTCTGAACAATAACATCAAACCAGTCCAGACCAGTTTTAGTTTAATCTGGAAGTGTTCTAGTTAAATGAAAGTGGGTTCATCAGTTTAGACAAACTAACTAAACCCACTCGATTGTCCTCAGTAAGTCTGTTAATGACAACAAACACACCTTCATGCTTCTTGTGTGAAGCCATCAGGTGCTGTGCATGAGGCCGATGCTGCTGTTTGACGTCTCAGGTGTTTTCTTCATGAACCTGAGAGCAGGTCTGTGTGACACCAGGTCTTATGGAGCGTGGAGCTTTGAGTTCTCCATCATGGTTTAGATCTGTACAGTTCAGTGAGGAAAGTACGGCATGAAACCTACATTTACATAGTTGACCCTGAGAGCATGATGGGCTTTTGGACATAAGGGGTCTCCTCTCATATTATCTTCATGTTTACGTCTTCTGAGCTGATGTTTGTTCCCTCTTATGGATCTTTATACACTCAATGTGCAGTGTTTAGTATCCTGATCCTTTAAGTCTCTCCTTACATTTAGTCTTTGTCTCGCTCAAGGACACTTGTGTCCTTGACACATTGTGAGATAAAACAGGAGACACAGCTGTAACTGGAGAGCCTCTGCAGGCCACGTTTACACCTTCCTGACACCAGTAAACCCAGTTCACGGCCCTCAGACTAAAATAAACTCTTTAACACCAGCATTTGTTAAAGTTAAATACTGAATGTTTTATCTGAAAACCCTGAAGATAAAGTTAAATCCCTCAAAGACAAAGTTATAGTTAGAGGGAATGTTTTAATTTGTCCATGTAAAGCACTTTAAGTTACATGTTGTGTATGAAAAGCACTTTATAAATAAAGTTTGATTGAAGTTTGATAAAAATAAGATATTGTTTGCTAAGAACAGTTTAATGAACTTCTCTCTGTGGGCGTAGCCTTGATTGGATTCTGTTTACTGTTCCTGTACGATTCGAAATGTTTGCAGTCAATTAAAAGTTTGTCCTCTTTTACAATCTTTGCTCAGATGGTGAAATCAGTTGACTCAGTGTGTTTGACCAACTGTTAAAATGTTGGCAGGTAAAACTCATTTTTTCACACACACACACAGTCCGTGTCACACAGCTGGACTTCTGTGCAAAAAACAACACAGCTGACGAACCGTGACGGCGACACACACACTGACACGCACACACACACTGATGTTCTTTCCGAGGAAGGAAGCATCTTAACAAGTCGCATTTAGCACAAAGTGAACAAGAAGACATGGATGATTAAGCGTTCATGCTCAACAGGTGAGCAGGCGGCCTTTTATCGCGCTGCGGGACAAATTCCTGCAGACCGTTTATAAAAACAATGTGGTCACGTGACCCCCACCTTTGACTGTGATTTGAGTGATGGGATTATGACACATTGAGGACACGACAGTTGAAATCAAACCTAAACTTATTTCTGTGCCGTCGTCTTGGTTGTTTAACCCGGTGTGTGTGTGTGTGTGTGTGTGCACGCTTGCATTTTGGCAAGAAAACCGGATGAACCTGAATGAACCGGATGAAGATGAATCATCATTGCTGCTTAATTTGCTCCACCTGTTTTCAGGTGAAGTTTGCAGAAATAGAAATTAAATTCAGAGGAACTGGGATTTCACAAGCGGCGTGATTCCCAGCAAGAGAAGCTGCAGGAAGTCGTGACAGTGCAGGTTAAAGGTCAGAGAACATGGTGTGTGCTTGTCCTGCTTAATTTGAAGTTGGAGGTTTATAATCAGCTCCACATTCAGATACAGATCACAGGTTTCTCTTATGTAACTGTGACATAGTTTTGTTTAATCGCTAAATTAAATCAGTCACCCGCAGCTCGTTTAAGCGGCCAAATGAGCTCAGTTAAACATTACTCGGTTAAACTAGTTGCACGATGTGAACCGAGGCCTTTGCACCGGCTTCTGAGGAACTCCACACCCGATCTTTGCTTAGCTTAGCTTAGCTTTGCTTTGCAGGGCCACTGGGTGGAGGGTCACAGATGTCTGTCAAAACAACATACCACGACGACAGTTAAACACTATTTTTTGCGCTGACCTGTTTCTCAGAAGAGCAAGTCCAGAGTTGCCGGCGCAGCAGAGACAGCTCACGTGCATGTCAGCACCTTTGCAGAGAGCAATTAATCTGTCGAGGCTCTTTGAACGTCTCTCTCGTGAGGGAGCCCCTCAGTGTGTCTGTGTGGTTTTAAGAGGAGGATATGAGCGCCTCCTTGTCTTGATTAACCGACATGTGGTGAACATTACAGTAAATTTCCCCTGAACGCCGCTCATGTTTCGGATCAGCTGATCAGTCTGCGTTTGACAAAGAGCTTTGTGTCAGGATTTAACCGGAGACAAAAATGGGACACATGCAGATTTTAACTGGAGTCGAAAGTCAGATATAAAAATGTTAAATGTTTATTAAAGTTCTTTTTTTTTTGCATGTGAAAAAACAGATAAAACATATATGCAATATTAAAAAAAAAACATAATAAAAAAGTAAGCTTAAATGACCTCAGAGCACAACTAGATTAGAAACCACCATTGTGAAACAAAAAGGCACAGGCAAGACAAAGGCCGCGATACAAACAAACATTCAAATGCCTTTTTGGGATCCTTTGGGTCAAAAGTCAGGAGATCTACAGCTGAAGCTGCTGCACAGCGACACGTTACAACATCACTCTGCAGAGGATCAGACACCACGACAGCATGAATACAAGACAAAGAGGCAGTGTTTGTGCCAGAGGTACAGACTGGCTGCATATAGTGACACTAAATGCACAGAAAATGCAGGATCCCCCCCCCCCTCCCATTACTATTTCATCTGTTAGGTACAAAAATTCAAAGAGGTACAGATCAATTCATAGTCTGAAAAACTGACATGGCTAACTAAAGTACTGGCAAGGACGCTTGGTCTTAGAGAGTTCCTTTGCTGTAATCTCTGGGCTCCTCTCCTTCCTCTTTCAGTAGACACGTGCGCACCAGAGCCTCCGACACGATGTAAGGGTCGCAGTTTGCGGACGGACGACGGTCCTCGAAGTAGCCCTTCTTGTCCTGCCCAACCGCCCGGGGGATGCGGATGCTGGCCCCGCGGTTAGCCACGCCGGCTGAAAACTCGCTGATGTTTGAGGTTTCGTGGTGACCGGTGAGGCGTCTGGCGTTGTCCAGCCCCCCTTTGGGATCGTAGGCCCGGATGTGATAACTGTGTCTCTTCCCCAGCAACTCGATGGAGTCCTCGATGACTCTGCGGAGGAAAGAGAAAGTTAGAAACACAAGAAACACCCCAAAATTTCAAATCTTACAACAGTTAAGCATTATTTAGTCAAATATAATCTCGTCCTTACTTCAGTCCACCGTCTTCTCGCATCTCCTTCGTGCTGAAGTTGGTGTGGCAACCGGCGCCGTTCCAGTTGCCTGGGATCGGTTTGGGGTCGAAGGACGCGATGACGCCGAAATCCTCACATACTCTGTGGAGGATGAAGCGAGCGACCCACAGATGATCCCCCATGTCGATACCTTCACAGGGTCCAACCTGAAACTCCCACTGAAACACAGCAAAGGCGACATCCATCAGATTATTTGATTATTTTCAGATTGTATGACACATTCTGATGAACTGATATTTAAAGTGGGACAACAGAACAATCAAACGGATGTTACCTGAGCCGGCATGACCTCGGCGTTGGTGCCGCAGATCTGAACTCCAGCGTACAAACAGGCTCGGTAATGCGCCTCCACGATGTCTCGTCCGTACGCCTTGTCTGCTCCCACGCCGCAGTAATAAGGCCCTAATTATGAGGAGAGAAGCTCATTATTATCACTCCTCTGATCCTTAGGTTCACTTCTGTATTATATTTCAACAAACAATGAAACTAGACACTCGATCCTCACCCTGTGGACCCGGGAAGCCGTTGGAGGGCCAGCCGAACGGATGTCCGTCCGTGCCCAGGAGCGTGTACTCCTGCTCCATGCCGAACCACGGGTGGTTGTTCTCCACCATGCTCATGATCTTTTTGCAGGTGTTGCGCAGGTTCGTTTCTGTTGGAACAACAATGACAGTGATTTCTCTAAAAACACAAGAGCTGCAGAGCTGCAAAGAGTTTCAGCATCGCTGGTTGTTGCTCACCTGCTGGCTTGTGGTTGTACTTGAACACCTCGCAGAGCACCAGCTTGTTGGGGTCTTTCCTGAACGGGTCCCTGAACATGGCTGCAGGGATCAGGAACATGTCGCTGTTGGAGCCCTCGGACTGGTAGGTGCTGGAGCCGTCAAAGTTCCACTCAGGAAGATCTGATGCAGAAAATCAAAGCGATGAATGACTTTAAAAACCTAAAAACATCTTCATCCATCCTTTGTTATGAAGTCTGCATTGATGATACAGGAGTCAGATCTTACCTTCAATCGTCTTCGGTTCAGAATCCAAAGTTCTGGTCTTGCACCGCAGTCCCTCTCCGGACCCATCGATCCAGATGTACATGGCCTGGACCTTGCCTCCCTGAGGGAGGTCCAAGTACTGCTGCTTCACAGCTTTGTTCAGTTTTGAACTCGCGGAGGTGGCCATTTTCAGGACCCCAAAACCTGCAGAGTGAAGAGGGTTAGATGTCAGGCTTCACACCGAGGAGGAGACGGGGAACAGAGCCAGCAGAGGAGATGACATGGAGACAAGAAACAGCAACCAAAACAAAACGGTTCAATGAAACCGAGACGGAACACGGAGATAAAAATAGGATCACAATGTTCCGAGCGAGAACAAAACAACAGGCTGCAGGCTTCTGGTCATCTGTTGCTGCTGTTGCCTGTGCTGGTCAACAGAAGCTCGTGCGATGAAACAGACAGTAAAAATAAGAGCAAATAAACTCAGATATATAAAACTGAGTTTCTGTCAGGAACCAATAAACACCCGAGCAATAAAAAAAACATTAAAAACAAGGGGAAAGTTCGGATTTCGCTTCGAGGAAACGAATCCAGCGGCGGATTTCTGTGTAAATGTTTATTTCCCGTCAGGAAAAAGTCTTACCTGATGTTAAGTGAAGAAAAATATCAAGAAGGTAAAAGAGTCTGTGGACTTGTAGTCTGTCAAACAGCTGTTTTTGTTTTTCATTCCTGCTTCCCACAGCAGACAGGTTGCCTTTATAGCAGCACGAGCAGCGCGCTGATTGGCTGAGAGGAAACGTGATCGGCCCGTGACACCGACATCAAGGAGGTGATGGAGTTGCACAAGTCACGTGGAAAACAAAGGAGAGGCAGGAAAAACGGACAGGGAGGCTGTTTTTCATCTAAACCTCACATTTATTCAACATGTGAAAAGAACGAACAAACGAAAGCGAAAGCAAATTAAAATTTATTTAAAACGAGTCACAAAAACAGAGAAATTAAGACATTTTCATGGAGAATGTAAACAAGTGATGCGCCCTCTAGTGGCGCTTTAGTAGAATGTTCATAAAAACAACATCTACAAGCAACATCCAACTTTCAAACACCCATTAATATAATATATTCATCCTCATGTGACATATTAATACAAAATGTTGTATTGCACAGCGTAAAACCACGTGCTGCTTTTAAATGTTTAAAATCTGAGGCACCTGTACAACTTTTGGATCCTATTTTATTGATCTAAATAAACTGTTTAAAAGCCTAAATGCATCATCACAAAGCTGAAGACAGGCTGTTTTCTGAGTTCATGAAAAGTTTGCTGTTTATCATTTATCCACTTCTGGTGATCTTCTGGAATATCATGTACTGCTGATAATAATCTAGCAAACAGTTTGTAAAGTAGTTACTTAAATTCAGCCTTAAACATCTGCAGCAGCAAAGTACAACATAAACATTAATGCATTTTAATGAAATAGTAATCAAAACATCAGATTAACAAGCAAAACTACTTAAAAGAGCCAACAGAATAACTCTTTCCAGTGTTTTTTTGTTGTTATTATTGTTATAAAATAGCATAATTATTTCTGATTTTAGCACATAAGCGACATTTTACTGTTGATCAGTTTAATCAGTAGAAATGTTTCATATTTTAAAAACTGATCTCATATTCAGTAGGTTTGTATAACTGGTAACTTTATCTGTCAAAATAAATGCAATGAAGACAAAATGTTCAAATTTTTGTGTTAAACTATAGATGAGTAAAAATGTCTGGTAGCATGAGACAAAAATAACTCAAACAAAGTACATTAACCTCAAAAAGTGGAGTAAAGGTGAAGGTTGCTGGCGTGTTTTCCACAGGCAGCAGGGAGAGCTGCTCAGTCTTAAGTGAACTTGTAATTGGCAGATGTACAAAACATTTATTAGTGGATTAGAGAGGACAGGTTGTTTTGTAGGGATTAATCCCGCTTTGGCAGACGGTAGAACTCTGTAAAACGGGTTTGTCCACCTCGAGCTGGCCGAAAGCTGATAGGAAGATCCATTGTTTTTGAGCACAAGTAGGTCTGTAACTGCTAAGTCTCGCATGGCAGCAGAGAGAGATAACAAAACGATGACGTAGAAGATTTGTTTCTACTTGTCTCTCTGCACGGTGACACACGGATTTATCTGTTGCTCAACAAAGGTTGAACAAAGCAGGTCGGAGCTGTGAACTTGGAAGTTTAGGGTTTTATTTTGGGATAAATCTTGTGGTTGTGTTCTGGCTGAAATTGGCTTCTCTGGCATTTGTTATTGGGATTATATAAGCAACTTAATCCAGATTACTGACTATTGTTCTATGTAGATGTGAATTGATGTTCATTGTGATTTTTAGAGAATTGTTTTCAAATGGAAACATTTTCATTAACCTGACTGTAAAGATCTTAAAAATTCAGACGAAATATTCAAAGAATCCAATATTTAAGCAAAAATAAATTCTGGCTGAAAGTTTCAAAATGATGCATTTAAACTGCTTGTTAAATTAAAATTATGACTTTCTATTTCTACATTAATTGGCTCCTGATTTAGCAACCAAAACAATTACAAGCAACAAAACATGAACAGACTTGAACCACAAAGCATTTTATGGAGGAAAAGAAACACCTGTGCAAAACCACAAAGCTGCCAAATAAATCTAAAGCTTCAAACTGCAAACAGTCTGGAGGGCAGCTGTGAGGCAGAAAACGACCTCCATGCATACACCGAGCTGCACATGAGGCTGCAGAAAAACAGTCCTGCAGGAGGTGCAGTAAAAAAGCTCTCTGGAAGAAGTTGCCAAAGCTGCAATTAGCAGAAAAAATGTACATTGGCAGACCAAACGGTCATTGAAAAGGTGCCAGAGAGAGTGTTTCTGCAGCGCTCCGTACCTGTCAGGTTGTTAATGAAGGGAGTTACACCAGTAAATGTTCATGTGTAACACAGATGGAAAATATTTGCGCATAATTTTCCTAATTACGACATTTGCAATATGTATAAAGCCTCTTTACTTTTAACTCTGAGGGAGTTTAATACTGTGCCACTTTCTGAATTGGATAATCTCACACACAAAGAGGCAGATTGAGGCTGGCAGAAGAGGATTGAATCCCCTGGTGGTGCCACGCAGAAACCAGGAAACACACTGCAGCCGGTGTGGAAAACCGAGTGCAGATGCTCATGAACTGAAAGTGAAGATCAGCTGGAGTTTAACAGCTAAAGCTCTGTGCAGCCACATGGACCAACATGACTGATTTTATGAACTATTCAAGAAAACAAATACACATATTCCGTCCTTGGGGGCTCAGATTTCACACACATTTATCAAACTAGTATTTACTCTTGTTCTTTGTATCAGTTTCCCAGCGAGAACACTTGCGGTGACCTGCAGCCTCGCTGCTCGACTGCTGTGCGTCCTCACAGGCGGTTTGTTGACTGGAGGCCTCGCTGCAGCTGCTGACCCTTTGGCAGCAGCTCCTGAAGGGTTTCGCAGGCTGTTACAAAGAGGTCCATGTCTGTATGTTTCCCATAACACAAGCTGTAAGGTCATGCAGACCCTAAGTGTTCTCCTAAGTCATGGAAAGTTGAATCTCTCTGCAGCTGT
>JAQNCA010000025.1:25777091-25789578 GCA_029783725.1 Acanthurus tractus
ATGTTTGTTTGAAAGGTTTTTTCTCCATCTTCACATCTCTGCAGTTCAAGGCTGCACCTGTCGATTACATTATTGATTATTCTATTGATTATCTCGTGCACAAGATGTAAAAAAACAATGGAAAAAGGTGCATTTGATTCCACAGAAGCACTCGTGACGTCTTCTAACTTCCTGTTACAGTTCAGATGACACAAGATTTACAAGATTTAAAGTAAAATCGACAAACAAAGAAAAGAACCAAACAAAAATGAAATCAGATGTTTCAGATTATGCTTTAATTGTCGATGACTGGCAGATGTGTTGATTCGTTTACGTTATGTTTAAGAGCTAAAACAATCATTTAACTGCTTGATTTTGATGATCAACAGAAAAATGATCAGCAGCTACTTTGACCTTTTAAAAAACTCTGTCATTTTTGACTCTTATCATTTATCAAATGTTTTAAGTTTTTAGAACATCTGAATGTTTCTGCTCCGTGCAGCCTCTCAATATAAAAGATGCAATTAGCCGTGTGATTAATGGCTTTGCACTGAGTGTTAAACACAGATTTTAAAGACTGTTTCTTTCATTGCTGAGCTGATCCGTCCTCCCACTTTTTATTTCCAGCTTTTATTAATTCAGACTTTTATTCTTCGCTGCGACGGCATCACCCTCAAATCAACAGCAACCCTCGCAGACTCAAATGTTTCCTCAATATACGTCACTGTCAGCGCGGATTCAGTTCAGATTGTGTTTTCAGCCCAGAATAGTCCAGCATATGCACTGTGTGTGAGTGTGTGTGTGTGTGTGTGTGTGTGTGTGTGTGTGTGCGTAACCAGACTATAGTCTTGAAAGTCTGTTGGAGGGGAGATGATTTCCTCTCATTGCCTTGATAACCGATGCATTCATGACAACAGCATCCCTTTCACGTGAACGTGAGTAAGACAGATGAACATGCAGATAGACAGACACAGACAAAGCCTGACACGGCTAAATCCAGAGAGAGATCGACAGGAGGAGAGGAAATAAAGGAGAGGAGACAGTAAGAGACACCGAGTCGGAGTGTAATATCGTGGCAGATTCACGCCTGGTGTCACACGGAGGGGGGGTGGGGTGGGGATGAATGAAACGTCGTGGCATGTGCGTCTCTCAGGGTGGCTATGCTGTGAAAGTGTGTGTCTGGGAAAAGAACAGCTGTCATTGGCTCCTCTCAACACACTGCCATCACCACTTCTGTTAAATATGAAATATATCAGCGCTCATATTCCCTCTTGGCTCTGTGAGAAAAGCTCTGCCCCAGAACGACACGAGGCAAAGAGCCGGAATTTAGATTTTCTTCTTTCATCTGTGAATTTTAAATACAGTATGTCACCGTTTCTGTGTGTGTGTGTGTGTGTGTGTGTGTGTGAGAGTGTGTGTTTCTGCAGTGCTGACGTTGATGTGGCCACACTGACAGTTTAAAGTCTTATGCACAGTCTTAATGACCTGAGGGGGGGAGTGTGTTTTTTTCATACATTTATTTCAGTCCCTGTGTATGCGTGTGTGTGTGTGTGTGTGTGTGTGTGTGTGTGTGTGTGTGTGTGTGTGTGTGTGTGTGTCCTCCTTGCAGGCGTGTAACGAGTTCACCACCCACGTGATGAACCTGCTGCGCGAACAGTCGCGCACGCGGCCAATTTCGCCCAAAGAGATCGAGCGCATGGTGAACATCATCCACCGCAAGTTCAGCTCCATCCAGATGCAGCTCAAGCAGAGCACCTGCGAGGCCGTCATGATCCTGCGCTCCCGCTTCCTCGATGCCAGGTGTGTGTCCTTGTATACAGAAAAATGTGTGTGTGTTCGTGCATAAACACACTGCACTCCATGCTGCAAATAACCTCCCAATTTAACAATGCTGCAAATCATCATGTGCTTCCCTCTCAGCCTGATATCCATATGAATGGCTGATGTAGGAGGCCTATCATGCTATAAACATGCTGTAACACATGCTGTTTTGCTACTTACCGCACACACACTGGGCTGGATCACATCTATGGATGCCATTTGGACCGGCATACCCGGCAACACTGGCCAATAAGAGTTCCCTGCATGCTCCATAACGCTAACTGTTTCCCTTTTTTAATGTAATCGCTTGTTCCTTTTGATGCGTGCTTCGGATTTGCATACATTTCTCCAAGGATAAATGTCGCTCAAAGTCTGAGTTGGAGGCATAACATTTAAATGAGGCATGCGCTCCCCTTACAAAGCTCCCTATCTATTCTCTTGCAAATTATTGTAGTGGTGCAGCAGCGAGGGGAAGGGGAGAGGGGAGAGGAAGAGGAAAGCTTTCACTGGTTGAGAGGCACTGCCATGCTCGGCTCTGCTGATTAATCTACTGGCTGCTGGGGCCCATGCTGTGCACATTTGCATATTCTCAAGCAGGCTTTTGGAGTGCGGGACAGAGATTTTAGCACAAATCTCCTCACCGGTGGATGCATGCATAGAGATTTTACAGGGTTCCCCCTCCAGCTTATGTAAAGCCCTCTTTAGATGTGGCACATGCAGACATGACCTGATAGGTGCAGGAGATAAAGGGTCAGTCAACCCGTAAGCATCAGCATGCGACATCAGTCCGTCTGCTTCAAGGTGCTTTTTATTTCTGGTTGATTTTTCAAGTGAGAAGCTGCTTTTAAAGGGCTGATTTGTATATTTTTATATGTTAGAATTTGATGTTTGATCGATTCGGCCTTGTTTCTGTGTTTTTTTAACATGCACGGATTCTTAGATGCTGCAGGATTTTCTGTTTAATATCAAACAGTTCATCTTTATTTCACCTCAAAGTTCCTCTACAACAAAATAGGTGTAACAGTATTTGAAGTGACAGTCATTATGTGGAGTTTTTCTTGCTTTAGTTTGTATATTTATAGTAATAAATAATATTACGGTTGCTCAAATGCCCGTGTGTTAGGAGAGGAGGTTTGCACTAATGACTGTTTTTCAGAATCAATTAATCTGATTATAATTGTTTACAAGTAATAAATATTTTGCTGGATCTATAAATGGTAAAATAATGTGGAAAAAACGCTCATTATGATTTCCCAGAGCCCAGAGTGATGTCTGTAAATAAAGCTCTGAATAACCCTTAACTACCTTCCCAGAACTGCAAACAAAGTTAGCAACCAGCTGATGAACACAGAGGAACATTAATCAGCTTGGTAGCAGATAAACTCCATCAGCCGTTAATGGGCTGCTGTTCTTTTATCAGGTGGCCAGAAACACAGTTTTAAATGAACGCTAATGCTGTTTTATGTCTGCTGATCGTCTGAATAAACCACAGGATCCAACACAAGGCGGTTGTGGGCTGCCCCCTAGTGGCCCAAAAATGCAGGTTTAAGAATATAAACAATACAAGAATACTTAATGTTTATAAAACTCTTGTAAATTTTGCAAAATAGTTCATTATCATTAAATATGGAACCATCTTGGCGTTGAAGGAAAAGTGAGAAATGTGAAGAATTAGACCTGAAATTTGATTCCATCCACATGAACTTGATTTTTCAGTGCTTAGTGCTCAGATTATGAATTGTTTTGGCTTTTCCGGGACTGATGCTGGATTTGAGTAGATTATAACGAGCCTCTCTGTGCCGTTATTGCTGCTGCTAATTCTCTTTCTTCCAGTCGCTCATAAACAGAGCTGGAGACTGAAGCAGTTCTGGGCCAAATTGTCCTCCAGAGTCCTGAATAAAGTGTCTCAAAGCAAAACTGCAACGAAATTGAAAGTTTCTGGTGTTGCAGAGATTTTAACAAAGCAAGTAATGTTGATCCAAAGTAAGACCGGAGAGACCCGAAGAGACGGCATTAATCAAAGATCCTGTCAGGCTAACGTCTTAATTGCTAGACTTGAGTTTTGAAAAATGGAGTTTAGAAAACTCAGCTGCAGAGGAGCTACTTCTGCACGAATAAAACAGGAAAATTCTATTGTTAATTACTGTAATTTATTATTTGTACTTGATTAATTTTATGGTGTGTGTGTTAATTGTGATTTTAATATAGATATTTACATCTATTGTCTCTTGCTGTTGCATAGAACAATTATGATTTTTCTTTATTTCTGACATTTCTGAAGCACGATTGTTCAGTTACACCTAAAACTAAAAGTACAGTAATAGAAAGATCTAATCGGAATAAAGTTCCTTGCATGTGTACGAATACTTTGATCAAATATTTAATTCTGAATCTGATTTGTAGCACGGTTACTTATATAAAATGTGATTTTTGTTGTTATAGTATTAGTATTATGACCTTTAAGGACACATCTGTGTTAGAGTTAATGAAAGTTAATGAAATTTGCTATAAATTTGGTGTTTTCAAAAGATCTTTCGCAGATTTAAGCAAAAATAAAACCAGTTCTAACCTGCAAAAGCATTTTATAACTTAAGAGGTTTTTTAGTGTCAAAACCTGAGTTATTCTATGATTTATTGACTTTAGCGACTCCTTGTGGTTTTATCACAGAAGACACTTTGTCAAACAGCAGTGCACACTCATGTAAAACGTGTTGTGTTTCTGTTTTAACTTCTGATTTCCTTTTTGCAGACGGAAAAGACGAAACTTCAACAAGCAGGCGACGGAGATCCTGAACGAGTATTTCTACTCACACCTCAGTAACCCTTACCCCAGCGAGGAGGCTAAAGAGGAGCTGGCAAAGAAGTGTGCCATCACAGTGGCCCAGGTAAACCCAGATCAGTGCCACGCCGACACCACGTCACCTGTAGGAAAACCGCCGCACGTAGGAGAGCGAGACGAGTGCGATTTCTAATCTGAAGCAGCTGCGAGCGTCTCTGCAAGTTACCTCATAATAAGTTTTTGTGACTGTCATGAGCGCAGACAGCTCCTCTAATCTCTCAGCTGCACCTTTCAGCGAGACAACAAAGGACTTGAAAATATAAATACGCTGTGTCGTAAGTTTGTTGTGTCGTATTTCAAACCAGACAAAACTATTTTTGACCAGTGACTGTTTGTTTCTATTGAAGAAATTAAAGCTGAAGACAACAACGCTGTCACAGGTCTTTATGTAGTGGAGCTAATTTCCTCAGAACAAACAAAATCCAGTCATTGAAAGTGTTTCTGTGAACTGTGACACAAACATGGACTTTCTCTTGATAACTGATTATGAAAACAATGATCTGCTATTTACTGACAAGCACTTTAAACTGAGAGTTCAAATTAATCTGATTGATAATTGATCAGAGAGGTGATGGGTAGCTCTGATGTCAAGCATAGCAAAAGCTAATGCTAACTGTCCCATGTAAATAAATGGAAAATGCTAAAACACTTAGCATCTTAAAGATTCAGTTAACCAGCAGATTACTGTTGTTGTTCATAATAGTATAGAAAAAAAACTATTGCTAACCTTTTAATGGAAAATTTTTGATTGATCGACAATCAGTAGCTATCTGATCACAACCCCCAATCCTTGGAAATTAATTTTGCAATAGTAATCTAATAGTTATGAACATTTGTTTTTATATTTTTAATAAGATGCTCAACTTTGATATAGAATATGCATTTTTATTTTTTCAAACCAAGTTTTTTTGTGGGTTTAATTGATAAATAAAAAGATCATTTGGTTAATTAATTTTAATAGTTTCAGCCCAACAGTATGAGGAAATAATTAGCAAGACCATAAGCCCCCCTAGAAATTACCACTGCAGTGATTTGAGTCGGAGCAGCGATGATGAACTATAAATCTCACAGTCACTCTGAAATGTTTGTGTCAATCCTGCTGACGAACGAAAAAAGACTGAAAATATTTAGGCACCTTGTTTTTTTTTTTTTCCATCTTTGCATTCTAGCGCTCAAGTTGTTTCAATCCCGTGTGAATTGATAATAAGGAAAGCAATGACAACGCCAAGGTAAACAGCAGTTTGTGTTTTGAATCCATCATTTGGGAATGGATTGTTTTCTCAATTGGTTTCATTAATTTATACCGAGTGATTCGAGGATGCATCTGGGCCTGATTGTGGAAGCTGCTCGGCGGCTGAATGATTTGTAGAGTTTCCATTTCTTGGCCATAATAATGGAGAATGTTTACCTACTCTGTGCATTGGAAACTTTGCAGGATTGATTTGGTTTTCATTTTAATGTTGTTTATCATTAGCGCTGGGATTACCCCCCTGGCTTCATCTGGGAGTCCATTAGCAGTAATGGGTGTTAGCGGATGTTGACTGATTGGTGCTTGCGTGAGTTCTGATGATAGCTGCAGTCACGGTGACATAATGAGACTGTTATTGGCAATCATTCCATTCTGGCACTAATGCGGATTCACAGCACCAGTCTATGTAGCCCCTAATTCTGACAGAGGCTCTCTGCAGTGCTGCACATGCCATTAAGGCCATGCAAGCTAAACACCAGCCCGATTCCTTCTGAATGCTTGCCCACATGTGGGTGTGTGGAGAGGCTCTGTGCACGTTGAGAACGCCATGAAAATTAAACTACGTTTCTCTTGTTTGTCTGCTCAGGTTTCCAACTGGTTTGGGAATAAAAGAATCAGATACAAGAAAAACATTGGTAAGTTCCAAGAAGAAGCCAACATGTACGCTGCGAGAACTGCCGTGAATGCGGCTAATGCATCCTCACATGGAAGCCAAGCAAATTCACCCTCAACTCCAAACTCTGCAGGTGAGACAGGAAGTCCCTGGCTCTGCTCAGCTATAAGACATGTACCTCCTCTCTGTGCATTACTACAACCGAGCGACTATGGCAGTGCATCAGTTCAGGGCTGTTTCGATGATGGTGCTGGTGGTTTGTAAAGGATGAGAGAGTTAGAGCAAACAAAAAAAAGGCAGTTCTTGTACGAGAAACATGCCTGCTGCATAGTAATGCACCATTTTTTTAAATTAACCAGGTCAAATTTCTCCCTTTAACAAGCACAACTACCACATACAGAGCAAAGCTGTGTCAGAGATAAGCCGACCTGAGCCCCATGCCAAGTCTCCCTTAGCTTACTGTCCTTTTCATCTCAATTAATCATATTCTTCATGTGTTACTATTAAAAACCCTGAATTCATCATGTTCTGCTGTACTGACATTTACAGGATGTGTCTGCTGATTTTCTCTGCTTCTTTCTTATCATCTACAAATCTCCTAAAAAGACGTAAAACAGTAATTTATTGACTTTACTAACAAATACTGCCTGATATTTCCTCTTTCTCTTTATCCATAAAGCTTCATAAATGTCCCAAATCTATTAGAAACACATCGTTGCAATCACAGTGAAAATAGCCACAGTGGATTATTTTAAGCAAGTGTCACATTTCTGCATACAGGGACCTAAAAATGGAATAATGTATTTTTATTTATGGTCTTTTTAGGAGATTTGTTGACGGTATATAATTAAAATGAAATAATGTTAGCCTCATCTTTTAAAGCTCCTTTAAGGTTCTTTTATGTATTTAGAAATGTCTGTATTTGCTGTTTAACCAGGAGTTAAAATGAGAAACACGGTTAGCTTAACATAAGACAAGAAAGCTGTGATGCAAACAAGCTTAGATGCACAAAAAGGGAAAAATGTGCACTTGAACCGCTTGATTTATTCACATGTTGTGTCCTGTTGTACTAAGCAGTGAACAAATGAATTTAAAGTCCTGCATGTTCAGTTGAAAGAAGCATTTAGTCCGTTTTAACTGAGCTAAGCTGTAACTTTTCACCCTGCATTGAGGGTTTATAGTAAGCTAAGCTAAAAACATCATGAGCCTACTTTTGTTCTCGACCATGAAATGAAATTATATTGATGATTTGACCTTCTGTAAAGCAGCAAGTGAAGGCACTTAAGCTCCTTCTTCAGTTCCTCCTTTTGTCTCGTAGCTTAGCCATCAACCTCTTAAGAGCACTAATACCTGTTTCTATATCTGGATGCTAAAACTTCCACCTGACAGGAACACTTCCTGGTTCAGGTTACAGCTGCTTCTCCTCCTGGACTCACATGTCCGTTAGTTTCCTCTTGACTCCCTTCGTCTCCTCTAACAGAGCCTGTCTGGCTGCTAGCTAACCTCTGCACGATGCTGCTCCTCCTCCTCATGGATCGGCCATCTTGCTTAGCCTGCTTGCTCTCTGTCTCTCTGTGATTCGACTGCTCCCTCTCTCCTTTCAGGTTCTGCTGGCTCTTTTAACATGTCAAACTCCGGCGACTTGTTCATGAGCGTGCAGTCTCTCAATGGGGACTCGTACCAGGGGGCTCAGGTGGGAGCCAACGTGCAGTCACAGGTAGGGCCGCGAGCAGCGCAGCAGACGACACAGGGACGCTTTGATTTGACTGTTAGCATTAAACATGTCAGAGTTTTCCTGTATGTTACTGGTTAACAAACCACCACAAATGTAGAGTATTCAGCTGATTGACTGAGCTAACTGCGACTGCAAGGCTAGCAACAACGGCAGCCATCTTGAAACACTGCTAACTGGAAAAGAGGGAGGTTTTTCTTCTCTTCCTTTGGGGGGGGCTTTGAGTTTTTTTTGTTTTGTTTGTTTTTTGCAAGTTCTTTTGTTTCCTCTTTGCCTTTTTTTCTGCCTTGTTCTCAGTTGATACTCATGAAGAACATTTAGACATTATTTTAGGTGCAAATTCAGTATTTTTATTGCTCTGTTGTTAAGGAAGCAGATGTCATGCATTACCTTGACATCACACCCGAGGGGATGATGTCACTAAGTTGGACTTTGCTTATTCTGTTCAAAAATATCACAAAAAACACAATGTGAATCACGGAAAGTCCTCTTGTAATACCAGTGACAAGATATTTGAGGTTTTGACTGATATCTTTGCTTCAAGAGTAAATTTTACTTCATTTTAACGTCTGATTTTGCTAAATAATTAAAATATTGCATGTCTTACAAATATGCAAGCGTTCTGTTTATTGATCAAACATGAAACAGTCTGGTTTAGTTCCATGCACGTCCCCTCTGCTGAACTTCCTCATCCCTTAAAAGAAGCCAACAGCCATCTTTAATGTGATTAACTGTACCTGTGCTGTTTCTGCTGCGTCCAGTCAGAATACATGTCGACAACAGGCACCAAACAGCTTCACTGTCGAGCCTCTTTACAGTCTCAGACTGTTCGTCACAGTTTGTTTCACCGTGTGAAACATTTTTTATCATTTTTAACAAAAAGCAAAAGTTGTTCGTTCTAAATTTCCTTTTTTTTTTCATCTGATTGGACCTTGTTTTTCTCGGAGGACGGCAGCAGTGTTTTCTTGTTGTCTTGTCATGCCCTCCTCTTTCCTCGCCGCCTCTCTCTCGTGTTGACTCTGACCTTGCTTTGTTTGTTGTTTCTGGATGTTTCAGGTGGATACCCTTCGCCATGTTATCAGTCAGACAGGCGGATACAGTGAAGGACTCACAGCCAACCAGATGTACAGTCCGCAGGGCATCAATGTAAGGATTCTTTTTTTTCTTTCTCTCCCCCACCAATTATTTCAAAGCCATAGGGCTCAGAATGCCACTTAGTAGGACTTGTCTCTGCTCCATGGTCACCTTGTTGATTGCTTGTGTATCGTTGGCGCCACGGGCAGCGCGCCCGGCCGACGTACGCAGGCGTGTGGCCGGCCACACACATGCAGAGCTGCCGTCTGAGCCTGTCATGTTCCATCAGGTCCGGCGTGGCACCTGCAGCCACGTACAGTCAGCCGTGAGGGAAATGCACAAACAGGTGACACCTCCTGCACCGGATTTCAAATCCCTCCGACCACCTGACCCGTGATTAGAAACCCAGAGGCCAGAAGCTCCCATTAAAGCCTCCCAGGAGACGACTCCGCCGCCGCCGTCCGTTCGTCCGTCCGTCCGTCCGGCTAAAAATAAAAACCTCACGCCGCCACGGGAAACATCTCCTCATGTGCCACAGGGGTGTGTCCCCATTACATGTTTGTCTTATTTTGCAGCAGAGTTTGGGTTTAAAAAAAAAAAGAAAAAAAAAAAGTGGGGGTTGTGGAGGAGGGAGGAGGGAGGGGGGGGGGAGGGAGGGAGGGAGGGTTCGCTGGCGGCTGCAAACAGTAAGGAAATTCACAGCGACAAGCCGTGTCGTAAAGGGGAAAATCGATAAGACAGACACAAGGAGAGCAGAGTGTGGACTTGGGACAGCAATCCAAGCGCATTGCTCAGATCATGTTCCTGCCACACTAATGGCCCTGACAGCGAGCCGCGCCGAGAGGACGAGGACGGTCACAGCCGCGGCTGGGTTCCTCCGCTGTCGTCGATGTGCCTCAGTGGCCATATGATAATCAGATGAAATGTCTCCCCCCCCCACCCCCCCTGTATAAAAAACATGTATGTGTATTCAAATCAGCTTCCCCGGCCGCTCGGAGCGCATCCCGCAGCCAGCTGTGCTAACCCTGAGAGGCCGCTAACGTATGCAGGCCCTGTTCCTCCTCAGTCCTTTGACCTCACAGATACGGTTCTCCTTGGACGCCTGCTTGCTCTACCACATCTTACACTGCCACAATATGCTGTGTTATTCACTTTTATACCCTGTAAAGAAGCCCTGCAATGCATAATGTAAGAGCGGGATATCTGTCTGCCGGCCTGTTTGCCTGTGATTTATGTAGCTGGAGCTAGTAAGTTAAGAAAAACACATCAAACAAAGCTGAGGAGCAAGTGAAGAACCAGACTTTTCACTTGCTCCTCAGCTTTGTGTGAAATACTTTTCAAAATACTGTTATTTTTCTGTTAAATCTGTTAATTTTGCACACTGTTTGCTGCATATTATCAGAGTTTTCTACCTTTTTCTCATCTGTTTTGGAAGAGGAGCTTCAAATGAGTCACATTTGGTTTTTAAAAGCATTTCTAATAAATTAAGAAACTGAAATCTCAACACTGAAGCTGAGAAGTAATAAACTACATACTTGTTTTAATTGAATACATGTTTTGTCTGTATTTAAAAAAAAACTTTCCCAGACATCCAAAAACAGATTTTTTGAATGAATTGAGGAACAAGCGATGAGAGAGTTGAAGGAAAGCGGACTGGATAATGACTGAGCAGATACATAATTCATGCTGTGGATGATTATGGCTGTAATTACTGTTTTGAAACAGGCAGAGCTTCACCAAAGTCACACATTCTGCAATCTGACCCCCCAACTTTTGATTACACACCGCTGCCCGCCGCCTTAAATAACAGGCTTCCAAATGAAAGGCTGTCGAGGACCGTTCCCAGTTTTTCCTGATGGTTTTAAATTTACGATTAGCGTCCTTGAACAGGCCCGAGTGTGGCGGTGCGACGGACCTGTATGTAAATTCTGCTGTCAGGGTCGTAATTAGCGCGTTTGATGATGAATTATTTTGTCCCAGAAGTCTCTTTTTTATACAATTTACATGTATTGTTCATATTTTAAATGACAGTGACAACCTTTTCTTTGAACAAAATCATGTACATCTTGACTTTTCTTCTCTTTATTCATTTCATTACATGGTTTGAGTGTGCAGTGCATGATGGGAAGGAGACTAATTCACTCCTTTCATACTCGATTGAAGATTGTTTTATTTTTCTCAGTGTTATTCTGAAATAATAATCCGAGCTAAGTTAGCTTCCTTCAGTCCAGGAGGCGATTTTGGCTCAAGGCTGTGTGTGTGTGTGTGTGTGTGTGTGTGGCAGCTCCACGTATCCCAGCATCCCTTGCTGCGCTCATACACTCCCGTGCCCTCAGGACTTCCATTCATGGCGTCTGTGTGTGTTTGACCCAGCTGCACCCAGTAATGAATATGAAAGTAATAGACTCCCCCCTCCCCTCCTCCATCTTTTTTTTCCCTCCCCACAGGCAAACGGCGGCTGGCAGGATGCTCCGACCCCCTCATCAGTGACTTCACCCACAGAAGGACCTGGAAGCGTTCACTCCGACACCTCCAACTGATCCTCGCCCCTCTCGCTCCTCTGTTCTCTGCTTCCCAGCATCCTCCACCTCTGCACCCACCCACCCAACCCCCCTCTGCAGACATTTCTCCCCCCAAAAACTTAAGCCGAACCCCCCCCCCCGTGTCGGGATGGATGTGACATACTGTACGTCGTCACACGGCAGGACATTATTTGGGTTTTTTTTGTTGTTTTTTTTTTCCTTGGAAGACATTTCATCATCACGGACAAATTTCACTTTTTTGCTATCTGGACCACGGCGGCACCGTAAGCAGCCGGTTAGAGCGGACTCACATCCACACTCCACAGTTTGTACAGTTTCCACTCGATGTCCTTGTTGCCTCTTTGTATTTCTCTTTCATTATATATCCACACGGTAGGCACACGGTTAGCGGCATAACACCCCCCCCCCAGTACACACCGCCATCCTGTAAATTTAAAATTCTGTCACTCTACCTCGATTTGAAACAACAACAGAGACAAAAAAAAAACAAACGACGTTTCGGTTTTGCAAAATTTTTTATAATTATTGGAATCGACTGTAATTTGACAGCCTGCTGCCGCCGGGGGGGGGGGGGGGGGGGGGGGGGGGGGGGGGGGGGGGGGGGGTGGGGGGGGGGGGGGGGGGGGGGGGGGGGGGG
>JAQNCA010000025.1:25789678-25799865 GCA_029783725.1 Acanthurus tractus
CCCATTATTTTAATTTAAAATTTTTTTAATTCAACCTCTTTTTTAAAAAAAAAAAAAAAAAAAAAAAAAAAAAACGCCTTTTGGTTTTTGAAAATTTTTTTATATTTTTTGTAATCGACTGTAATTTGAAAGCGTCCCCCCCCCCCGTCATCGCGGCTCTGTCTTCATCACCGTGCTCATGTTTGCGTTCATCTCGTGCCAAAGTTCAGCCCTGGAGGTGGATTTTGTTCTTGTCAAACTCCATGTTTTTTACGTCACGTCCTTCATTTTTCTCACGCCATACTTTTGTGAAGTAATTTTGATGTTAGTACAGTCATATTAGTCAGGCAATATTCAAGTATTCAGCCTCAATTTATATCGTTTGTATTCAGAACTTCTTCAGAAGACGAGGACATATAAGGCATTTTATATTTTATCGCCAGAGTTGTAGGTTTTTTCTGCTCATGTGCAGCAAAATAATGCAAAGAATTTACAATTTCTACGCAAAGCAATTAGCAAAACGAGTGAGACACAGAAAGAGAGTTGGAGTTTCTTCATGCATGTTGGCTGCATCTGCAATATTCAAAGCAAAATTGACCCAAAACACTAAATCGATGACAACATGAGCAGCAATTATGGCGCGTCAATAAGTATTAAAGCACAATAACACCGAACGATTGAACTGAAAGGATAACATTTGTAAATGTCAAAGAGAAAACAACGGAGGAAATTTGAAGATTTAACTTAAAACTGTCATAAAAACAGATGGAGAGTTTACATTTTCAGTCCATTATCAGACATCGTCATGTGTTTCAGTGAGATCAATAGCCAAATACTGCTGGTAACCAAATCCTACTCAGAAAAATTGGGATTCTGATTTTAAGAAACCATGTTGTTGGTATTTAATACACTGCATGTCTTATTTTCTGAATGCACTCTCCACTTATGGGATCATGTTTGTGTTAAAATCCAGAGAATGCAATGGGACATTTTCAGTTTGAGCAAATTCTTGTAATTTTGCTCAAAATAAAATATTCTTAACGTGATAAAAATTTATCAACATGAGACACTTAAAGTGCAAGCAAAAAACCCTTCCCTTTTCTTAAAATATCCCATTGCACGCTCAGGATTGTTGCACAAATGAACCACATGTGTTCGGTGCTGAAAAAACTTGAAGTCACTTTCCCCGTTAACACCGTTCTCTTAAAACATCCGTGAGAAAATTCAAACGAAACCTTCGGTGTGTTTTCAGTATTCAAGACTGCATTCACTTTTTATTTAGTTTTTTTAAAGGACACTAATTCCACCACACTTATCAACACAAACCAATCCAAAATGTGAAATTAAATCAGTTGTATGTACAGTATAGTATGTGATCCGACATGTATACATGATTACAATAGTCCTCATATCAGCATTCACATACTTTGATACCAAAAAATGGCAGATTTTTTATCCTCGACATTGGGATCAGCTTTATCGACGTTTTCTTTTCCTCTTTTCTTAGGACTTTATTGTTTTCGGTACTAGTTAGCGTCTCATAATGCGCTAGTGCCGCGTATTCAAAGCCAAAAAAAAAATGCAGTTGGACTACAGTCGTGTTTATAGGAATGAAAGTGGAAACAAAAACCTTGATGGCACACAAATGCAGATGATGTTTGGATATATTTTTATGTCTCCATTTTGTGAATATCTCATTTTTTTTTGTTTTCATTTGATGTTATTTTTGCTTTGCTACAGGACTTTGTTTCTTTTTTTTTTTAACGCTACCATTATATGTGAATTAGCCCAAGATTGCTCTATATACAGTATGTAGATATGCACCTTTACTCTTTTTTTTGTTTTGTTTTTTTGCATTTTAACACAGTCTGATGGAGTTCGAGGGGAAATCTTTTATTATTCATTTGTACTCGGACAAGAAACAGAGTTCGGCCGCCTCCAAGATGGCTGCCGTCCGAACGAAGGTTACGTGAAAAGTTAGCGCTAACTTCGCCCTCGGGCTTTGTTTGTAGCTCAACTGAAACTAAACCCCCCCCTTAAGGACGATTAAAAATTCAGTCCCATCCGGTCACAACACGGCCTGAAAACCACAGGTATTTTTTAACAAGTCGTCAGTGTGTTTGTATTTATTACACATGTATGAAATCATGGATGTTCGGGAGCTGCAGCGTGGAGGTCAACCACAACGACGATCACACAAAAAAAAACAAACACTTTGGTTCATTAAAGCGGCCTCTCCTCGACTCACCTGCTCAGTATTACAGCCGGGGGGGGCCGAGCGCCGTCGAAGTGATGCACAGAACCTGCCTCAGTCGTGTCTTCTGAAGTCATTGGAGTGAACTGACAGCGGCGGCCATGCAAAGAAAACACAAGGATTGTTTTTTTGCGCCCCTCGAAAAAAGGCTCAACTCTACTTTTCACATTGCCTGTCAAATATTATCGAAGCTTCATGTAATGATGCTTTTTAGTTTTTTGAATATAAAAGGAAAAGAGACATGAAAAGAAAAACGAACAATTTGTAAAACATGAAATGTTTTATTTGTTGCATGTCTTTATGTTCTTCAATAAAAATAACGTACTGCAGTGTTTTGAATGTTAACTTCTTTTTTATAAGGATTTCAGAGTGAAATCGTGGAGCCTTTTTCTTGACAGGTTTTAACTTTTAAGATCTCTGCGTATGTAAAAAAAGGTATCAAATGGAAAAAAACTATTGTCTTTTTAATTCCAATTCAAAACCTGTTTTCTGTGGAGAAAAATAGCTGAAAGGTGTAGGTTTTCTGGTCTCTTAATTTGTACTGGCAATGCGTATCCCAAATAAATAGTTTCTTTTGTTGCATAAATTGCAGTTTTTTGTCATTTTTCCATGTGTTTTTTTTGCTAAGTTTAGCACGAAGTCCCGCGTGTCATCCGAAACTTGCACGTAGTTTCTCCTCCAGACTCGTTGTAACGGGGTCAGGGTCAGGAGTCACTGTAGGATACGAGTTTACACGTTGCAGACTTGTCAGTCCGACACCTCTGGATAACATTGCACGTCTCACTTCCAACTATGCCACACAGGCACGCAGGCGTTTTTATCACCGCCAACACGGCGGCGGCGACGGCGGAGGAGCTCGGGCCGAGCCGCCGAGGGTGTGAAGGGGACGTTTTCACAGTTTCTGAAGTGAGTGAGAGCTGTGAGCTCCAGGCAGCCAGACGCCCTCCTCCCCCCTCATCCTTCCCCACACCCGGCGCTCCCTCCTGGGCATGGCTAATGTGCGTTCCCTGAAAGAGGCGGGATCCACACTTATCTCTCTCCTCCAGATAAACCAGACAGGATGTTTGATTCTGCTCCCTTTCGATTCATCCTTTCCCTGGGAAAGGAGAGGAAAGGGGTTGAAACATTAACTGGTGGATTAGGAAGGAAGGTTCCCAGGAGCATCCGAAAATCAGAGAGCGTGACAGAGACTGTGGGAGTGACATATGCAAACATGATCAAGTGTAATTATATGGAGGAGCCTCCTTGTTTCTATCAAAGGGCTTCTTTTAGCCACTGTTCCAGCAGTGAAAGGCAGGAAGTGCCGGACGTGTGTAATTTATTCATGTGCATCTGCAAACCAAAAGGCATTGTGAGGCTGATTCAGTCATTACATGGTGAAAAGGTGTAAATCCCATTCGGAGTGAAATCTGTGTACGTTTCCTTTGAATCCCTTTAACAAATCGGCTGGATAACACGCTCCGCTGTGACAAACGCTACGCAGGTTTTTAAGAACACTTCACCGATCATCATCCGTTTTGTTTTTACACAGCGAAAAGACTCGAATCCGATCAGAAACAGAATCAGAAGACTAATAAAATGAATTTTAACTCTTAAAAATTGTTGTCTTTTAAATTCATTTTGTATTCTAAACTCTAAAACATCCATTTCAAAAGAAATTAAAATCAGATGGCAACATAGAGAGTCACCTTTAGAAATTATTGAGGACATCACTGTAATAAAAGGTACCTACAATGTTTTTAACTTTAAAAATTTCAATTTTTATCGCTAATTTTAACACATTTTATGATAATAACAGTAAACAACACACAAATGTATGAAGACAAAGACAAAAAACTAAATACTGAAAATAGGGTATTTATTAAAATACACACCAAAAGCCTTTAATACATTAGTAATTAAAGGTAAACACAGAAAATTTAGCATTATTTATACTTAAGGATGTAAATCTGAGTTTTATATGTATATATTTTAAGACAAATCTTCCCATCTGTCATTTTTTCTGTTAGAAAGATGTTTAAGGTCCCTTCAGTTGAGTCTGTCTTCACACTGTTTGCTATGATTTTTGCTGTGAGAGAGAAAAACCCTCTGGCTTGTTTGTATTTCTGAACATTTTTTTGATTCTGAAACCGGAAACATGTAGGTAGAGTACAATTAGGAGAACGCTGACAGAAATAGTTGACCAATGATGGACTTATACTCTCAGTCTGCATCCTGTGAGTCGGATGAATCCGCCATCACAGCAGGTTTGTGACGAACTTTCTTCTTTTGCAGAATTATCTTTTAAATTTGCAGATTGCAGGAAGACAAGTTTGCTTTTAGTCCGTCACAGCTGCTCTTTGCACAATAAAAAGAACAAAATCTTCCATGCAGGTTGTTTCTTTTACATAAAAAAGCTGTTAATAATGTTCAGATTCCATTTGTAATATAGTTTCATGCAGAAAAAGAGGCAAAAACAAGTTTCAGTCTCTGCTGATCACAGCTGAACTGCTGAACATCCAACTCCTGCAGAGTCATTTGACCTTGGAATCGATGCCAGTTGTCCTTCTGATGCAGAAAAGAGCCAGATGTTTGCAGCTGCTGGTGGAATTTTTGTGTCAGAATTTACAAAGTAAACTTTAAACTAGAAGGGCCCTCTGTACAGTTTTGCAACAGGGCCCCCTAGTGGTTTAATCCTCCCCGTCTTTCACCAAAATGACAGGCTCTAAAGTTAACATTAAGAGTGGCAGCACATTATTTCTGCTGAAGAACTTCTCTAACATGTTCAGTAAGATGAGAAAACATCATCATGTCTATTTTGAAAACTTAAAACACACAGAGTTTTGTCTGAGTTTAAAATTTGTAAAATCACATTTTTCTCTGATTTCTTTCCTCGCTGGTGTTTGAAATAAATCTGATTCAGTGAGTAAAAAAGCACCTCTGTCGCCTCTGACTTCACCCTCGTCCTGGTTTCTCGAATCTCAGTCGTCTCATCGGTGGAGTTTCGTATCAATCACGATGAAGCAGACCAGGATGCACGGTGCACATACAGCAGGGCTCAGGGCTCACATTATATCAATGACAATAACAAGGCTCATAAAAAGGCTGGCTGCATACACAGCACATAATCTGCATCAGTTATGTCAACGCCTGCCAGCATCACACACACACACACACATGTGCCTGAGGGGAGGGTTGCTGAAGCAGACGATGGAGGGTCTGAGGTCTGAGGTCAAAACATCACCGAGGTATTTTCTTTTCTCAAAGAAACCTTCTGCATCGACATAATGAAACGAGTCTTCTTCTCTGCTGGAAGATCTCATGTGAACCAAGTTGTTTGCGAAATAACTCCAAAGAAAAAGCTTTTTTTTTTCTTTTTTTGCAGGGAAAACGTGGTCAAGTAATTAGTGATTGTGGGGATGTTCCAGTCAGTGTTGCAGATTTCTGATTTGGAAACGGTTCAGTTTGGCAAAGACTCGCTGCTGGAAAGCCTCAGCCTCGTATTGCCTATGCCACCCACAGATCTCTAATGAATTCCTCTGATCCCAACTTTCATAAAGAAGACATTTGGAAAAGATTTCACAGATCAATGTGCGTCATCGGAGCCTTTCAAGTTATCTCAACCGTGGAATATTTGAATTAGAATCTGCAGTATGTTCAAGTGTTTGGGGTGTGGGAGTTTAAGACTGTAAACTGTTCCTTTATATTTGCCTAAAGCTCCCATAATGAGGGAGATATGGACCTTATCATGTTCTTCAATTATAGGAGGAAAAAAAAAACCTTTAAAACTGTGCCAGGAGATGCTCTTATTAAAGCAAAGAGAAAGTTATCTCTCCAAAACATGAATCAAAAATGAGACCAAAACAAAAATATTCCTCGCTGATGATCAAGGACGTTCAGATACACTGCTGTTGCAATAATTATCGCAAAAGTACGACCATTCACGTCGATTCTCACGGAGCTGCGAGCTAAATTTGTTCTGAGTTCGTCTCCTTGTTTCCATCTTCTTTCATGTTTTTTTTTCTCGGCGTTTCTGGACGTGAAGTCGTCTGACACGTTCGGTCACCGCAGTGAGACGCTTCGAAAGGAAATCCTGTCTTTTTAAAAGATAGAAACGATGATAATATTGTCAGGATGGATTTATATCAGGTAAAAAAAAACTGCCCAGTTCCCCCTGCTCTGTGTTTCCGGCTATATACTGTATATTGTAATTTAGGAGGCAGCTGTCATATTGAGTTTTCCCATTATCCGGTATGTACAGCGAGTCACAGACTGAACGCTCCAGATGTGATATACCATCTCTCTTTCTCACACACACACACACAAGCTTGATTTATGAATTCCAATTAATATTCAAATTAATTGGGAAAACAGGAGACGGTTAAAGAAATCAGTTTTTACAGAAGAGGCCTGTGGCGGCGACTTGCTTCCCAACAGTGAAACACTGCTGACCCCTTATGGTCTGTGAGACTGGAGCCTGTAAATGTCAGGAGGCACTGAAGAAACAGAGAAGATGTGGAGAAAAAAAGTGTTCAAATGAGTGTTTGAGAAGTTTGAAGGCTCCTGGTCAAAGTGTGTAACATGTAGAAGTTGTAAAGTTCTAACTTTTTGTCATCAAAAGCAAGATCATGTAACTGTCAAGGACAAAACAAAAAACTTAAAATCATTCAGATACTCTACAACCAATCTTCTTCTTCTTCTTCTTCTTCTTCTTCTTCTTCTTTATCCCCCAGCTGTATAAAACCTTCTTTCCCCTGATGAATCATCAAGGGACTTTGCAGGCTAACATTAGCAAACATTAGCAGTTTTGTTTTTGTTTGAGTTCAGTTTTTAACAGTCAGCAGGAAAACCGAAGAGAATTAAACTGATTGGTTAACCAGCATGTTGGCTGATACTCACTGTGACTGCAGGATAAATAAATGGAGGATCATCAGGCCTAAATATTCTTTCAAAGCCAGCAGCGTTTCCAGGAAGAAGCTGCTGCAGGCGACAGTTTGGCTTTAAGAGTATCTAGAAATTCACAAAGGCTCGCTGTTTCACCTTTTGCTATTTTACAACCACATAAGAGCAAGTCTCTGCCATCATTTAAGTTCAGAGGTATTAATTTTTAGACAAGGTGCTAACTGCTCATTTTGCAGCTCATATTACGTCTTAAATGTGTAAAAAACCATATGGAGATATTATTTTAACAAAATAAAAATATATTTAAAAAATTGTTTTAATGAAAAAAATGTAATTATGCACTGTAAATAAGTTTAAACAGATGAAAACATGCAAATTTCACTGGGAAGATGGCAGCTAGCTACCGCTAGTCCGCTAAACTAGGCTCATTAGCTTGTAGCAGGGCTAGCTCATCTGGTGCAACTTATTCTGCATTATAATTTGAGACTTATGCACGGTCTCATTAACGTGGCATGAAAAACTCAATCACTAGGATAATTTTTTTAATTAAGGAGAGAGAAAAAAAAGGGTGAATTAGCCTGAGGCTAAAACAATCTCATCAGCTAGCCTTGACTAGCGGGAGTGCAGTCGCTGTGGTTTGGTTTTGTTCTAATGTTCTTGTAATGTTAATTCATGCTGTTTTTTACTTAAATTATACACTTAGAGTGTAAGAATGTAGAAAATAATTATTAATACTTAATTTGATTAATTTTGGTCTTATTTCATTTTATACCGATTCACATGTAGGTGACTTTACTGTGTTTTAAGCGTTGTAGAGCAGAATGAATGGATGCTGTTCAGATCCAGAAACATGCTTGTTTTATGACAAGAGAACATTAATATTCTAATTGCATAATACGACGAGACATAACTGTCACGAGGCTTAAATGAGGTTGTGACTGCAGCGTTTGGACAGTAATAGTTTTACATTATTAGGCCCATATTTGCTCTGCGGGGAGTGCAATTTAAATCACTTCCTATATCTCAGCCCCTGCAGATCTTAAAAATGACAATGTTTTTGTTATCACACATGTCATTAATTCTTTATTAAGTTGCAGGAAATTCAAAACATGCAAAGAACGTGTGAAGCACATCCATCAGTCTTTTAACCTGCACTTTTAAATTCTCAATCATTAAGTGTCAGGAAAGAAGGAACTCTTTAGAAAGTGTGAAATCTCAATTTCATTTAACACATTTTGCTCAACAACACATTTCCAGAGAAAACGTTTGACATTAATTTCAGAATAAAACTGTTTAACTGACTTAAATTAGACACATATATTTTGATTAAGAGCTGATTACATTAAAGTCACGTTAAAACATTTGTTTGGCACTCTTGGCAGTTCATTCTAGTTCTCACATGTAACAGCTTCACAAAACTTCATTAGTGGTTTTAAAATGAGGCTGAAAACTGAACCTTGAGCTCTCATTAATGTTTATCTGAGTGTCCCAGTAAGTCGGTGTAACAGTGAGTCGGCAGGAACAAGACCTGAACCCTTAAACTGAGGAAGAAAAATGGAAATCAGCCGACATTGCTTTGATCATTTACACCTGAGCTTCTCCTGCTGTGACACGTCACAGTTTCCTCCTTAAAAAATCCCATTAAACTGCACTGAAATTTAATAAAAAATAATAAAACCCGCACATCTAAAATCAAGTCATTCCACCTTTAAATTTACACTGATGTTGGTCTTTAATATTTCCTATAACATTGTGGAAGTTGTATGAGGAGAGCAGCTCGTTTTTGTACTCAAGAATGTATGTTTACCCATAATGCAATCTGGAGGTTCAGAGAAGGCTGCAGCAAATACCTCAACAGTTTATGTGTAACAGCCATAGCACTAGTTCAGCTACATTTCCTCTGTTTTTCAGAGCAAAAAATGCAGGAACAAAAGTATTTTTTATATATTGGTGATAATATATTGATGATTTGTAGGACATAAACAAAACTACTCTACTAAATAAGTTGCTGTATAATCAGAGCATCATCCTCAGAATTATCACTTTATTAAGAAAACATTGTTCTTGTGACCAATTACTGCAAACCCTGTGAGTTTTACTTCTCTACTGGTTCTGGTTTATTTGAATATGCTGTGATAATCAACTAGTTAAGACATGAAATCAGCTGAAAACTGGTAACAAACTGACTCACATTATTGCTCTTTCACCAAAGCGAGACATTACTGCAAAACAAATAAAGGCAAAGTTACTCGGATTACCCAACCAAGTCAAGTTTCCAATCTCTAAAAGTTCATATTTAGTGAATTTAAAATGAATGGAGATTAATGGCTTGCACTTAAAACATGAAATGACCACAGTGTAAACTTTAACTAACAGTGTTATTTGTCTCAAAAGCAGCATAATCTTTTAACTTTGTGTCTCCCTTGTTCTCGGAGGTTTGCAGGATGCTGCCTGTTCGGTCTTTGTTTATAATTTAGACCTCATCTGTGGACACAAGTGTGACCTTGTGCAGCTTTGAGCTGTCTCAGCAGAGCGTCTGACCGCGGCGGCTGACACAGCGAGACGTCTGCCTGTTTGGGGACAGAGGGTGTATGTAGGTCAGCCATGGGCCTGCTTGCTGTGACAGCAGCACGGTCACTGTGCTGTGCAGCAGAACAGGGGATTGGAGTGGACAGAGGGAGCCGGCGTGGAGAGAGGCCCCCCTCACACGTCAGCACCAATACTTCCTCATTTGCCCCCTTAAACACTTTGACATTATCAGGCCACACAGAGCAACGTCCACCCTCATTATTCTCACCTTTGGTACTGCAGCAAAATGGGCAAAGAGAGGCAAGAGAAGAAGAAAGTGGCAGAAATACTGGACAGACATCGGATCACGGTGCACGTCGGAAACGTTGGGATGGTCATTTGACGGTTTCTGTCCTGCCAACGTTCAGACACCAACACTGTTAATGTTCAATCACATGAGCTTTCAGTTATGACGACACACAGCGCTGCTAAAGAACGAGTACCAGCACTGGAAAACAACAGCAACATTCATTGTTAAGAATAAAAACTGATCCAGAAAATATTT
>JAQNCA010000025.1:26504280-26517058 GCA_029783725.1 Acanthurus tractus
CTGACACGCATGCTGCCATGTGAGTGTTAACACAAACACTGAAACCTGTGTTGGTATGTGAACTATGAACAGGAGTTCGACTGTTCGGCCTCGTTTCACTGGAGGAACCTGCTCGTCAACAACATGCGTGAATGCTTCAGTGTCCTGAAGCTGCAGGAAAACACAGCGATGCACAAACCTGGATATTTGTGTCAGAGTTTAGTCACTGAGTCAAGAGCAGCGGTTCCTGGACTCTTCACGGAAATATCAGAGATGCCCAATAAAACAGCACACAGGAAATGCCTTTTCACTGAGAGCAGCTTCCGTTTCAGTCGTCAGCAAACTGAATTCATCTGAAGATCAGATCTTAAAGCTTCATCACTGCTAAGAAAAGAAAAACCAAGTTTATGTCAGGAAAGACGGAGCGAAGCATGTAAAGCAAATGTGGGTTTAAAACTGGACTTTAAACACGAACACAGGAGCCAAACATGTGATTGTGACGGTCTGGAAAGAGCTGTGGTTCACTGTGTGTGTGTTGGGTGTCGCTGTTACCTGGTGCTCAGGTATAAAAGGTAGCAACGTCACTGTTGGTGTCAGGTGTTTCACCCGGAGGGGGAAATGTTTTTTAAGCGCTGTGGCGCTAAACGCCGGCGTGTTTCTTTGTTTGTCTCTGGGAATACCAAACTGGACTCTGGTAATATTCATGTAGATCTCTAAAAGTTCAGTTTCTCCGCAGCAGAGCGACGGCGTCTGCACTCTGACTAAACAACGAGAAACACACGGTAATGAACAACAGCGGCAACAACGTTCCTCTCAAATCATCTCAGTAGCTTCAAGTATCGACTTCGCTCCTACAACAACGAATATTCAACATTTTTGCACGAAAAAATGTCTTCATCTTTCCTCTACATGTTGTTGAGTCGTGTTCTTCCTTTTCTCCAAATGTTTCCTTCGATGTTTGAGTGAAATCTGTCATTTCTTCGGTCTCCTTTCTGAACTTTCGGGGTGACACCAGTCAAACAGGACGAAATGTAACGTGAATCAAACTTGAACTAAAAACCTCGTCAGTGGACTTTTCACACAGATTTACAAACAAATCCCATGATCCAACACTGCTCCATGATGTCATTAAACTACAACTTTGTTTCACTGTTTGATGGAGCGCCCTCTAGTGGCAGAAACTACATAATGTGCCTTTACCTTTTTAAAAAGGTGAATCCTGAATGTCCCGAAGGTAAAGAGCTTTTAGCTTGAATGTAAACGACCCTGTGGTTATCTGAGTGTGTGTGTGTGTGTGTGTGTGTGTGTGTGTGTGTGTGTGTGTGTGTGTGTGTGCTGACGTGTGCTGACATGTTATTTGTTTCCACACACACCGACATGCAAACACACTCGATGACACAGAAACACTGCTGAGCCACAGCTCACTGAAACACAGAGTTCTGCACGGAGACGTTAAAGTTCGATAACATGAATAAAATAAACAAACTGATCTGAGATCAGACTTTTGTTTCTTCCACGTGTCGTTATCAGTCGTTAACAGGACGGACAGTCGCCGTGATGTCAGGAGGGAAAAACCCGAAACACCGAACAAGTCGCTGCACGGCAGAAAAATGTCCAACAAAGACACAGTGTGTGTGTGTGTGTGTGTGTGTGTGTGTGAGGAGGAGGGGGTTGTCGCCGACAGATATATGAGTGTGTGAGTGTGTGTGTGTGTGTGTGTGCAGTTTTCGGCTCTCATTTTTGGATTTTCTGAATGCCAACAGATTAGAAGACAACAGGATTAGTCAGTTAATCTGCCAGCTAACTGACAGAAAATGGAGATTTCTAAACTTTGTCAGATTTTTGTTCATAAACTGAAGTTCAGTCAAAAGAGTCTGACAGGATTTTAGATGTTTGAACAGTTTTAAATGTTTTTCACGGACCTCAGAGGTTTTCACCGACGGCTGAAGGGATTTAACTCCCATGGAAACTGATGCTTCTGAGCCTCGAATGAGAAAACATCAGAGGCATCAGAGGCATCAGAGACGGGGATCATCAGTCATGGTGGAGAGCTGGAAACGTGGATACTCGTCCCTCCTGATGTGATGTCTCTGACGTAAAGATGCTCTGGCTCTCACACACCCTGACGCCTGAAGAGCAGCAGCTGCTTCTGCTGGGCGTCACCATGTTGGAGCGCGACTGAACAAACTCTCCTCCCTGTCAGTGACTTTTATGAGCCGCAGAGCCTGTTTGACTCTCACATACCATCATACCTGGAGATGTGGAGGAGGAGGAGTGCCTCGGTCTGGATGCTCAGGTCTGACTTCCTGCCTCCATTCCTCATGTTTGCACTCAAAATAACCCGCATACTGAGCGGTTTATTGCTGTTATTGGCCTGCAAAGAGCTCTGACCTCATCCTGAACCTTCTGGATGGACCGTGAGTCAGAGCTGATCTCAGAGCTGAACTTCAGAGACGCTCAGAGGGAGAAAATCCCTGCAGCAGGTTCAGCGTCAGTGTGAGCGAAACTTCACACCTGGTTTCAAACCAAACACTCGAGCAGGTGGTCAAACACCAAAGCTTTGGGTTTGAGGGACGACTGAGACACCGAGAACAGAGCTGAAGTCAGGCTGAGGTTAGCCTAGCTTAGCATAAAGAAACATGTTAAAGATGTATGGATTTCTGCAGACCAGCTGAAGGCCGTTTTTTTCCTGGTCGCAGACTTTATGCTAAGCTAAGCTAGGCTAACTCCATCCTGACTGACAGGTACAGAGTGAACACACAGCTTTTACCGCAGTGAGCTGCGCCTTCAAGGAGAAGCTTTTTGTAACAGAGCATCACTGGATTATCACTGAGGACTTACAGAGACTCCAACTACTTTTTCTGTCGTTTTTCAGCCTGTAGTTTCGTCCTCTCCACCAGATTCAGCGATGTAAATCCAGTTTCTGGACTTCTGCACGCTGGTTTTGCAGGTTTCACAGTGAAAAGCAGCTCGAGAGGCTGCAGATTTGCCGTATTTGCATTGTGTTTTGTGAAGTGAGCAAACAACAGGTGGGACTCCAGCAGAGAGCCGCGGCAGCAGCAGCTTCCTCTCTTTGTGCAGCGGATTCAGATGTTGTGAGGAAAGTTTCACAGACGCTCAGCTGCTCTGAATGTCTGAGGGGTTGTGTAATGGCAGCTGGAGGCAGAGTGACACAGCATGAAGAATGGCCGACTGACAGCGAAAACAAAGACTGGGAACGCCAGAACCTCGCCAACCGTTACAGACGAGTCAGGAACTCTGCGTTCAGCTAAGTCTTAAAACTGTGTTGCATTTTAACAGCAAACACATAAGATCCTTTTTGGTAACATACCACCTTAAAAAAAATGACTCCTGTGTTTCCAGATGTTACATTTCTTAACACACGCTGATGTTTTGCTCTTTGAAAACAGCAGCTCGAACCTCTGAACCAGCAGCAGCACGTCAGCTGCTTCCAAACCAGGTCGTTCATCAGACAAAGGCTGAAAACCCACAGGATTCAAAATCAAAAGAGCCGCTGACATGCAGAGGGATTCACACGCTCACACACAGGTGAGGCAGGTGAGACTGACCACCTGATCTCCAACCAACAGCCTGAACTCATGACTACGACCCAACGAGGAAACCTTCGGGCGGAGGCGGCCTGAGACGCAGCTCACAGTCACATGACTCAGCTTCCACTGATGGGAAGGAAGAGAAGAAGAAAACTGCCGGCATGTAAACATGAAGGCAAACAATCCTGGAATTAAAACGAGTTGTGATGACAGAGATGAAGTGAACATGTCTGTTGGAGCAGGACATTTGTTTGCTTCCAAGAAAACTGTGTACAGGTGGACACACCTGCAGACACACCTGCAGACACACCTGCGGACACACCTGCAGACACACCTGCGGACACACCTGCAGACGTGTTTGGTTTGATGAGGTGTGATGCAGTTTACAAGCTGCCTGCTGCGTTCAGCTGAATGTGAGCAGGACCATGATGCATCACTCCGGCACAACAGGGTTTCGTTTACAGAGGACAAACTGGATCTGCTGAATAATTAATGAATGAATGACATCAGCGTCGCCGACAGCTGCAGGAGCTTATCAGTACACAGATTCTGACCAATCAGGGACGAGCAGCGATGAAAGCCCCGTCTCCGGCTCAGATCTCCGACGTGAGCGATGAGGGTTCGTGATGAGATGAGATCTGAAGGAAACAGCTCAAACTGTGGAGCTGACAGCGGAGCTCAGCTCCTCCGTCTGACCTCCTCGATCAAATATGTGGCTGAAAACATGAGTCACCGCGTCGCCAGATGTTCGAGACACGGAGAAAAATAAACGCCATAAACATCAGCGCTGTAAATAACCTCTAGACTTGCGTTGTCAGTACGTTTCTTTTCGAGGAATCCACATGTTCACGGCCTCAGAGACTCAAAAATCCGTCTCACAAACTCTGCTGCTGCCGTTAGATTTCAGTCTGGAAAATTTCCCCCGAGAATCCGCGAAGCCAAACAGACACATGCTGGAGCAATTAGAGAAATATGGCCTCCACAGCTCCATATTTTCAGCATCTAAAGTAGGAGTGAACATCACATTTTGATCACAATTCTGTATCTGCACGGTCTGTTTTTCTCATCAGATTTATTCCGAAACAAAACCTGATTTGGAAAAGAGACTTTCAAAGAAATATGACAACGTTTCCACGACGGACGCCATGTTTTCCATCCGATAAATGGCAGTAAAGACCAGAGGGGGCTGCATCAGCGTGGAGGCAAAACATCCACGAGAGCTTTTAAAAAAAGATGAACCCTGGCGCAAATAAATTTAAGATGTTCCAAGAAACTCAAAAACAGACGACGATCTTTGTTTGCCTCCTAAAAACTGGCGCTCTTCATCCACCATCACGATGTGATGTCTGGATTTTAATATTTCTTTATTTGTTCCTGATAGAAAAAAAATCAGCACTGAATTTTATCAATTAAAATCAAACCGTTTACTGTGTAACCAAGGCTGCAACTAAGGATCATTCTTTTACGATTCGATACGACACGATACAATACGATACGATACGATACGATATGATTCGATACGATAAACTTTATCGTTCCCACTTTATTGTACAAACGTTTCTCTGCCTTACACAAAAATCCATAAATGCAGCGACAAAAACAAACACAATCCACATGCAAAACACAGGAACAAATGCTGCACATTACTCATTATTATTCCACAGATCCACATGAAGCACAGCATCGTAGAAAAGGACAGAAATAAGAGAATATAAAACCACAGGAGTTGTGAATGAAGTTGGAACCATCAGTTCTTAATCCATTCGATTGATCTGATTATTCTGTTTTCAACAGCTTCATATTTCATGTCTGACTGGAGGAACAAACCACATCTCCACGGGACTGTTTTCAGTCTGAGTCCACTCAAACCGACAGACTGTGAGGGAAGAAACACCGTCGCTCGCGTACAGAAGAGTTTCATTTCACTGCAAACAAACAGACACAAAGAGGACGAATGACATCAGTCTGAAAAACCTCGGCGTCGAGGGATCGGCCTCCACCAAAACTGAGCTGCTGTCAGCTCATGATTCATCTGAACCGGAGCAGAGTCACTTCAGCCGACCAAACCCAGGAAACTCCCCTGTATTATTCAGCACACACACACCCTGAACAGACACACACACACAGCAATGCTGCGGCTGACACACAGGAGTGTTTTCACCATGAGAAATGGACGCACAGTGTCACCGCTCTGAGTTCACACTCCACCAAAGAGCAGCCAGGAAAAACTGACGAGTCCAACATGAAAGCAAAGCCGTGTCCCGCAGTCTGCAGAGCGAGGCCTCGGGCTGCTTCTACGCCGAGCTGCAGGAGATAAAAAGCCCCCAGAAGACCCCATTAAACCCGAGTCTGCAGGCTGCGAACCTTCAGCCTCGCACACACACACACACAGTTTTATTATCCGCAGTCTTATTTTGTAGGAGCCAGCAGGCAGAGGGAGGCTTCCCTCCCAAAGTCATCAGGTTTCCATTCAATCCACAGAAACTTTGTTTTCTCCCTGTTTGAACATATGATACGCTGTCCTGTAACCACGGCAACAGCAGAGCAGCGCAACCCGTGTCAACATCAACAGACACGCTGGTGTTTTCACAAACAGCTTCACTCTGCACTTCACATCCTTTCTGGGTTTTGTCTCTGTTGTTGGCGGAGCGTCACCTTTTCTGACTTTTCACCTTCACTTTGTTTCGTTTACAAAAGTGTTTTTTCACAGAGCGATGACCCCCGTCCGCTGGTCATGTGACCCAAGAACAGCAGCACCTGGACTCATGAATGAAGCCGTCGATGGAACAAACGGCTCAGTAATCAAACCATAAAGCGAGTGAAGTTCATCCGTGTGCTCGGCTGGTTATCTAACAGACCTCAGAGAGCCGCGGTTTGTTCCTCTTTGTCTCCACATGACTGCCTGAGCCGGAGTCTCCATCCTTCCTCCATCCATCTCTGATGCTTTTCACTCATTAATGCCGCTCTGATTACCAGAGAAGTGAATGAACTCAGCGGTGAATGATCGTCACCTGCTGAGCTGAAGCAGAAAACCCTGCTGCATTTTCTCTCTCTGTCAACATCATCACCAGCTGATGAGCCGACTGTCGGCTCATTCCTGAAATATTTAGCTTTTTCTGAGTGAACCGCTGCGTCTGTGTGTTTCCCTGAAGCTTCAGAGGATTAATATAATGTTTCATAAGAATGCATCACTTTCTTCTGATGTCTGCTGTTTAAAAAACCCTGCAGGAAACACACACACCTCGCAAATCTCACCTACACAGCCGATCCATCGTCCGGTCAGGAGGGAGATGTGAAACACAAGCTCACAAACCTGCTAAACCCACATCTGTGCAAGTGCACAGCTCAACAGAAACCTGTGCACATTTGCACACAGAAGCGAGTCGCAGCCGTCAGCCTGCGTGCCGGAGGCTCAGTTTGTGCCGGAAACGAGACAAAACTCAGTTTAGTGCGCCCGAGAGGGAAGCGAGTCTCTGCAGCGAGTCTCTGCAGCGAGTCTCTGCAGCGAGTCTTTACAGCGAGTCTCTGCGGCGAGTCTCTACAGCGAGTCTCTGCAGCGAGTCTTTACAGCGAGTCTCTGCAGCGAGTCTCTGCAGCGAGTCTTTACAGCGAGTCTTTACAGCGAGTCTCTACAGCGAGTCTCTGCAGCGAGTCTTTACAGCGAGTCTTTACAGCGAGTCTCTGCAGCGAGTCTTTACGGCGAGTCTCTGCGGCGAGTCTCTACAGCGAGTCTCTGCAGCGAGTCTTTACAGCGAGTCTTTACAGCGAGTCTCTGCAGCGAGTCTTTGCAGCGAGTCTCTGCAGCGAGTCTCTGCAGCGAGTCTTTACAGCGAGTCTCTGCAGCGAGTCTTTACAGCGAGTCTTTACAGCGAGTCTCTGCAGCGAGTCTCTGCAGCGAGTCTCTGCAGCGAGTCTTTACAGCGAGTCTTTACAGCGAGTCTCTGCAGCGAGTCTTTACAGCGAGTCTCTGCAGCGAGTCTCTGCAGCGAGTCTCTGCAGCGAGTCTCTGCAGCGAGTCTCTGCTGCGAGTCTCTGCAGCGAGTCTCCGCAGCGAGTCTCCGCAGCGAGTCTCCGCAGCGAGTCTCTGCAGCGAGTCTCCGCAGCGAGTCTCCGCAGCGAGTCTCTGCAGCGAGTCTCTGCAGCGAGTCCATCCTCCATCCCAGCAGAACAAAGATGCATCCGTGCAACAAATGCTCAACATTTGGTCCTTCCAGATTCTCAAACACAAAAGATCTGCTGCTGCTTTTTCTACTTTATAACAAATTCAATTCATTCGTGTTTTGGACCAAACAAGAGACCTGAATGTGTCACAAGTCGCAGCTTGTTGATGTTTTACAGACCAACTGATGAATCAGGAAGATAATAACCAGCAGGTCAGCTGATAACCAAAACAGTTTACAGCCCAGAGACCTGCCTGCTGCTCTGCTGACATGCAGGGCTTTCCACTGCAAGCAACAACAGAGTTAAATCAGCTCTCAAACTTGGAAAACACATATACAGCCCATGAGGTAAGACGCAGAGGACAGATGGGATTCGTTATATTTCATTAATTGTACCAGTCTTGGCTCGGGTCTGAGAGCTCAGCGGGTGATTTTAAAAGTCCCAGAAAAATGAGAAACAGCTCTTCTCATCCAAACCAAGATGGCAGCCAGAAAAGGCTGGATCCTGCAGGGTGAAGATTCGCTGCTTTTCTCTGTTTAATGATCGAAACATGTGGATTCTGAGCTGCTGCTCAGACGAAACATCTGCAGAAACTGGTGTTTTTACTGTTTTACTTGCAGATCAGTTGGATTTCCACCACAATGAGCGAGCACTGATGTTCCTTTACATTCTTTACACTTTCACTACACGTTCATGTACACTTGCATGTCAGCAGTAACAGATTACAACAGAACAGGGCAGATGGAAAGCATTTTTCTAGAACAGATCCTGATGCTTTTACTTTGAAATGCACATGAGCTGCACAAACTGGGGCCAGGTGACCAATGAACACCTGAACTTTCCATCTGCTCGGCTCTTCTCCAACCAAACCAGCTGAAGGTGAACAAACTCAGAAGCTGCTGTGTGCAAAGCGACTCTCTGCCCGGAGTGATCGGTTCTGTCCCCGTTCAAACACCTGTACCTGAGAAACCTGCACCTGTCTGCCATTCACACACAGTAAAAACAGCAGAAGCATCTTTTGTCCACCCGTGGACACACCCAGCGGCAGAGGACGCGCACAACAAAAGGGGAAACAGGTCTTGGCACTCGGTGGCGGCTCGCTGTCCGCCCTCCTGCGGGACCTGACAGGCAGGAGAGACCTGATCCGCCCGCAGATCACCGAGCCCCAGGCACCGAGCCCGGCTCCGGATCCCTCCCGGGCGCGTTTTCTGACACACAACCCGCTTGGAAAGAAAAACCAGAGGTGAAGTCTGAATGTTTGGGGGGGAAATTCAGTGGAAAGAAAACGGAAACCGGCCGGACAGGTTTCACAGCAGCCAGGCTGAGATCCTCCGCGTTCAGCTGAACTGATGATTAATCAGCTGTAACTGATGATTAATCAGCTGTCTTTGTCTCCACACAAAGTCAGAGGTTTGAGCTCAGACACGGAGGAGACACCGACTCCTCGGAGATCCAGACTCTCCTGGAGCGCAAACCAGCGAGCGCGCCGCTGTGACGCGTTCACGGGTTTTACATTAAAAAGACAGAATCCGGCCACAGCGCGGAGCGGAGGAGGAAGTTTCCTGAGAGTGTGTGACAGAGCAGACCTGCGGTGTGTGTGTCGCTGTGTGTCGGTGTGTGTTTGCTGTGTGTTGGATGAGGCGCGGCGGCGCGTCGCGGCCGCGGACGGCGCGTCTCTTCGTACCTTTGATGAAGTTGGATTTGGTGTCATCCAGCAGGCTGGACGCGGAGATGCCCATGATGCTGCGCTGCGCTGCGGCGGGGACGCGGTCGACAGGTAAGCTGCGGTCCTCAGGTGCTCACACCGACCGTCACATTAATCTGCAGCGGCGGAGAGGGAGGAAGGGAGGGAGGGAGGGAGGGAGGGAGGGAGGGAGGAGGAACCCGCCCTCCTCTCCTCTCCCCCTCCTCTCCTCCTCCCCCCCGCGTGTCATCCAGTGACGCTCAGCTCGTTTAAAGATCAGCTTCAGATCAATAACATCCACTTTCTGAACAAACTGACATCATTTTTTAACATTTAGCAAAATAAAGCACCTGCATTTTAAACGAGAAAACAACGAGACAACAGGAAGCCATCAGTGGGAGTTTAACTACAGATTACAGGTACTCGATTACAATTTAAAAGGTGCTTGAACGCTTTGAGTATTTTCTTTTCATGTAACTTTCTACTTTAACTCCACATCTCAAAGAGAAATACTGACCTTTAATTGGACCAATCTGACGACAAAACATGAAGATTTCATTAAAATATGTTGTTTCCGGTTGTTTTTGTTATAGAAAAAAACCTTTTTTATAATAGAACTAAACTGATTTTTAAATCAATTATTCGATTGGCTGATCGATATTTGTTTATAATTTTCAATTTTCGATTTTTGTTATCACCTTTATCAGGTCAAATAAATATTTTATATGAAACGACTTCATTTTCTCGGTTCATTATTTGATCAACATGTTAAAAATGCTTTGAAATATGTATTTAATCTACCTGAAGACGGATTAGTAATCCCGGTTTAAAACAGCTGTTTGTCTTTAAGAAAACAAAAAAAAATCAGTTTGTGGAAATTTTTAATCATAAAACAGGTGAAAAACTTGGAGGCTCGAAGTGACTCCGCAGATTCAAACAGCTCCTTTAAACGGTGTCTTTGCTGACCCCTAGTGGTTCAACGTATCAGGTGCACTCATGGCATTGTGACGTCACGGCCGGGCGTGGCCACAGGTGAGACGGTTCAGTAAATAATCTGTGTGACTGTTTTTAACCAGGATTGTTTGACACTCTGAACAGTTTTTGTCTTCACAGCCTCAGTCAGGAATCACAGCATCACATTCCTGAGAAATCAGCAGAATCAGACTTTGCAGGAACATTTTATTATGTTTTTATAAGACAAGAAAACATTTTTTTAAGAAAAGTCTGAAATAAATAGAGTCGGGCTCGTCTGTGCTGCAGGATCAGTGTGGTTTGCAGTTTTAAATGAAATCCACGTCGGCTTTGGTTCCGAGGTTTCTACCTTTCCTCGCATGAACGCAGCAATGTGGAATAAAAGGGTTTGTTTCAGATTTCAGTGCAGTCAGAACTTTGTTTGGGTCCCAGAAACTGAGAGCGGACCGGTCTGGTTTCCTCTCACGCCGTCTGCTCCGTGCTGACGCTCGTCTGGGTGGCGGCGGCGTTGGTGTACGTGGGGACGCTGTACTTGGTGAGGACCGATTTGAACTGCTCCAGCGTGGCGTCGGTCCGAACTCCCGTGGGGTCGAAGTGAGTCCGACTCACCCTGAAACCGGCCTCCGTCAGGTACTGAAGGAACTTATTCAACCTGTGCAGAGACAGAAAGAACAACTGGTGTTACGGCAGAAAACTGCCAGAAGCGTTTCTGCGTCTCGTTCAGGCCCATCTGGGTTTTCCCTCAGACGAGCTCTTTAAGTAGCGAAGATGCTCCCGGCTCAGCGCAGCGCAGCACTCTGGGAATTTTCCGTTAAAGAGGTCAGAGGTCACCTACTTGGGCATGTTCATGCCTCTGATGCTGTGGCGGTGGATGCTGTAATAGAAGGGCGGGTGTTCCAGAGACGCATCAGACTTCAGCTTCTTCACGACGTTCCCAGACTCCTCGCCAGTTTTTCTCTTTCCTGCGGGACAAAAAAAGAAAAATCCGATCTGAACAGACGACCGGACTCAGAGGAAACAGCAGCGGCTTTGTTTGGACTTCTGGTGGAGATCCAGAAACTGTCGGTCTGAGCTGAAAAATAAAATGACTGAATGACATCATGTGCAGCTGATTCAGAATATCTTCACTCGCTGTGAAGCTGCAACATGGAAACATATTCAGCTCCTGCATCTTTGAATTGTGTTGTGTTGAAACAAGCAGGAACAGAAAACACAGCCTGTGAAACACGGAGGGTAAACAAGTCATTTAGATTTTCTCTGCAGGGCATCTTCATTTAAACTGATGAAAGTGAAACACTGGAGCACAGTGCCCTCTAGAGGACAGAGGCACAGCTACAGGAGCTGCAGCAGGTCTGTGCTTTGACTTCTTTTCCTGGTTGATTTGCCAGAAATTTGCATTAAAAATTGTTTTGGATCTTCAGAGAGAAACTGAGTGCAGAAGGAAACAGGATGGAACAACTTTGTCAGATCTTCTGATTCCTGCAGGCTCAGCTTTTCTGAAATGTGACACCGCGAGCGGAGAAGGTGACGTGGTAACTTCACCCAAACCCATCCACCCTCCCATGTGCCTGCCATCATCTGGAGCAGATGTTGGGTGATGGCTCACAGCTGGTTGATGGTTCTGGTCAGTGTCAGTGGCGACAGATTCAGAGTCCGTTAAAGACATTTTAATGTTTTGTGAGACGCTGCTCTGCTTTTTTATTTGATGTGGCAACAAAATTCAACACAGAGACTTTCGAAGTCGGAGAATTTGGCTTAACTGTCTTTTTCAGCCACAAACGGACACAAACAAGCTCATTTTCGGCTAAAAATCCTGGAATTAAATGTGTGTCAGTGTTGATGACCTTAATGCAACGTGTATAAAAACTCACCTGACTGATCGGCAGCACCTGAGTCCTCTCCGCTCTGCAAGGTCTTAATGACGACTCCACACTCGACTGCACAGAGGAAACCGGATGTAAACACACCTTTCTTCACACTACAGGTGACATGCGGGATGATGGACTGTTACCCTGGTTGGTGAGAGCCGCCGAGCCGTGGACCAGAGACTTGAAGGTGGTGCACTCGGACTCGCAGATCAGAGTTTTGACGAGCGGCTGGATGTCGTCCATGCTGTGCTGCACCGCCGCCGACAGCATCCTCCTCAGGAAGCCCGTGTTGAACAGCGGCCCACACCTGCACACACACACACACACACACCTGTGACTGAGCTGCACCTGAGACGACCAGGACGCATTTCAACCCCGTAATTCCAACATGTTCAACTCCAGCATCTGCAGCTCAGTGAGGGGATGCTCAGAGGTTTACCATAACGGTCCCAGATGCACCGCCGTCTTTCCAGGCAGACTTCCATGACAGTTACAGGGCAGCGTGTCTGCAGGAGAAACACAGCATGATTTACTCCCAGAATCCTCAGCACGGAGAATAACTT
>JAQNCA010000025.1:26675492-26685609 GCA_029783725.1 Acanthurus tractus
GATGTTTGTTGACGTTAGCTAACGGTCGATTTTAACCTTAGCTTGTGTTCGCTAATAACGTTATTTTATACACCAGCAGCTCACGATAAAGGTACGTTTAGATAAAAGTTCGTTTATCAGCTTAAATTGTTGTGTTTGTTGACTTTAGCCAACAGATAATGTTGTTTGTTATTTTGCAGATAAACAAACGGTTTAAGAATGCTAACAGCTAAAAACAGTCAACTTTAGCTTGACGCTAGCAAACGGTAACGCTTTGTTTATGCTAACATTTGTGTCTAAAACTGCACTGTTAGCAGATCATTTTATAAGCTAAAGTTGTAGGAAATATCTAATTTGACAGCAAAAGCGCTCCATTTGACTTCATGTTGAATTTTAGCCAAATAAACTCAGGTTCGGTTTGTTTAAGCTGCTAAAACCGTTCAAGTTAAACATCAGTTAAGTCTTAAAACCCTCTAAGTGCGGTTAACCTGAGTTAACGGCTTTTAGTTAAAACATGTTTTTAAGAAGGTTAGGAGTTCAGTGTTTTTGAGGTACAACCAGTTAATTCAGATGATCAAACTGTGAATTTTAACACCTGTAAGCTCAAACAGTGTTGTTTGGTTTGGTTGACACTTATTTTTTGCAGTTTATTTGACATCAGTGCATTACAGTAGTCCGTGTGATCACATGTAGGCAGCCTTACTTTCCCAGTTTTCGTCCTTCCTGTGCCCCCCCCAGTCCTAACCTCCTGGCCTGGTGTACCTTACCCCCCCAACAACCTGAACGTCCCTCTGTATCTCAGCTTGAATCGCATTCCTCTGTTTGGCTGCCACAATGGGAGAACTGTTTGATGGCGGCCCTGCTCTGGTTCAGGTATTCCCCTTCTGATTAGGAACCTGAGCTTCACAGACCCCCCTTCTCACCTCCCTCTGAGCCCTTTATTACCCCATCACCCCCCCACTTCAGCCCAAACAGACAGTGAAATTATCTTGCAGGTTAAAGCACATGTTTGTTGATATGAGACATGATGGGACGCTGCTGCTTCAGATAAGCTGCTGCTTTCCTCTGTCCTGGAAAACTCACCCGAACACTGTGAAAACCTCAAAACCTCAGTCCTGCTTGTAAAAGGATCTCATGCTTGTGTTTGAGTAGAAGACCTGTTAATACAAATGTTCTTCTCTCTAAACCTTTTGGAATAAATCATTTTGCTACTAAACGGTGCTTCATTTACAAAAATGACTGGCTGAGAATATTGGAAGTAAGAGAAATCAGCCATAAAGACATTTATCTATTTTTCTACAGATCTGTCTATCTGTAAACTCAGACGGCTTAATTTTTCAAATTTATGAATCTGTTAATTTATACATAATTAAGTAGAGCAAAATATAATTTTCCAGAACGTGCACTTTGGCCTGACATGAGTTTGTAGAAATGGATCCAGTGGAGTTTAATCCCAGTGGTTAAATAAGATAAACAGTGCTAAAATTAAAAAAAGTTTAAAAAAAATAATGTTTTGCCATTTATGAATTACAAGTGGAATGACATTTATTCAAGTTTTATAAATTAGTTCAGTTTATGTACTTGTGCTAAAATGTTCTATGTTTTATTTTTGTGCTTCACTGAATTTAAGAATGAAATATTGGAAAGAAGTCCTGTTTGTTGGTGTTTTACCAGAGAAACATGAACAGGTTTCTCTCCGGCAGTTTTTGAAAATGTACCAAAGGAAAATAATCAACACAACTGAAAAAAACAGCACCTGGACTTTTTTTCCTCGTGTTATTCAGATTCAATTTTTTTGACCTGAGACCAGTTTTACTTGTTACAGAGTAAAAATATCATCTGCAACCATTAAAAAATGATGTCCAACTGCAATGAAATGCAACATAAATTACATTTAATACAACAGATTTTGCTTATCTGATTTTTAATAACAAGTTCAAAGTAAGGGTTGGATAAATGGATTAAAAAGTATTTTCCTGATGATAACTAATAACAACAACAATAACTTAAGCTACATTTCTTATGAATATTAGTCAAAGCTTTTTAAACAGCATGTTGGGATAACTTTCATGAAATATTTGACTGACAATTACTCACAGAGTACTAAACAAGTAGTGTATAAACTATAAAAAACTATTCTTAAAAGCTACAAGATTGAAATACTTTTTAAGTATTTGATAGTACATTGATGTGTAATTACTGGAGCTGTTTTTCTGCCACATGAGTGTGTTTTTACTGTTGGTTCTTTTAAATTCCCTAACATTTGCATCACATGTTTAAAAGTATTTTGTAAAGACATATTTTTCACAGCTCCTTTCCTTCTTGTGCACAGATGTGAAGTGTGTGTGAAGCAGAAGCGGACTTACTGATGGATCAGTGGGATGTTTTCAGGCGGAGGGACAGCATCCTCTCCTCTTGGAGCGTGAAGGGTGAGCGACACAGGTCTGCCGTTTCTCCAGGCTTCCACGAGATCCTTCAGTCTGGAGGTATTTATGCCAAAACACAAGAGTTTTCTGCTGAAGGAGGGATGGAGGGGTGAGGATGGGGTGATTCAGGGAAGAAAGGGGGGAGGAAGGATGGAAACCCAAAACAAAACATAGCATGATAGTCTGTAAGCAGTTCCATGTGTCCGGAGGACTGATTGCCCCGTGGTGCTTCAGCCCTCTGCCCTCTCTCTCTCTCTTTCCCCCTCTCCCTCTCTCTCTCTTTCTTACTCTGTCTTTCTCTCTCTACCTGCCTCGTCCCGTTAAAGTGACCATAAAAAAGCAGTAGAAGTTGTTTGGAGTCAGTTTGGTTCAGTGTAGCCGGGGCTGCCTCTTTTCTTCTGTTGCTTCTGGTGATGATGATGATGATGGTGATAATGAAGAACAAGCCCTAATTATACCAGAGGAGGAAAAAAAAAAGGGAGAAGTGACCCGAGGTGCACGGCGATGCGGAAAAAAGGCTCATCATTCTGCTTGGCTGTGTGTGTGTGTGTGTGTGTGTGTGTGTGTGAGGGGGTGTGTGTTTTTCCTCTCTGAGCAGATGACTGCCGCTCACCTTGCCACGGGGTCTGCATGAGATTGGTTCTTTGTCAAGGAGCTGTTTTTTTTTTTTTTTTTTTTTTACCCATGATTCCATATGGTATGGAGCGGGCTACATGTTGCCCAACATGCCAGTGCAAATGTTTTCTCAATTAGGTGTCTTATCTCCGGTGAGCGCACTCGCATCAGATGAAGCTTGCTGACAGCGTAATGGCAGGGAAAACCTCGGAAGGCTCCATCAAATGGCAGCTCTGCTACGACATCTCAGCCAGGACCTGGTGGATGGTAAGTTGGCACAAAATTTTCTTTTTTTTTTTTCGGTCTTTCTTCTCCTTCCTCCCTTTTTCTTCAACCAAAAGAAAATTCCCTCCTCCTCCTCCTCCTTTTTCTTTTCCTCCTTCTTCTTCTTGTGGTCGAGCTTTTGCGAAACAGCACACCACACAGCAGCTTTGTGTTTTATTTCCAAAAACGCTCCTTGATTTATGACCCACTCGGACTGTTTGTTGTTTTTATCTGTCAGCGTCCCGTTTGCCGCCCCCCTCGCTGTGCTCCCCTCTCTTGTCTCCGCGGTGTCCCGTTAGCGGACGGCTGCCAGCTCAGGTCTGCGTCCGCGGCCGGGGGTTTGTTCCTCCCTTCTGCTTTCGTGACGCCGAGGCTCCTCTCGTCATCCTTCTCTCTCCCTCTCTCTCGTTCCATCTAATTAGGAGGAAACTTCTGTAAAAAACAGACAGAAAGTCCTGCTTTGTTTCTGTTCGGTCTCTGAGAAATAGCGGAACATCGCGCACGGCTCCTGAGCTCTGACACATCACTGCCGCTGTGGCAATTACATCGCACTCGGGAACAAGCACCCCACCTCCCTCACACTTGCACCCATCTCAGCGATGGTGTCCCGGGACATGCTGGGTCTCCGACTGCAGCGCCAGGGCCACATTTAGCAGCTTGTTGTGGTCAGCGAGGCCAGCCGACCTTTGACACCCCCCTCTCTGCTGTGGTGGCTGTGAGAATGGGGGGGGGGGTAAAGTCCGAGCAGGGAGAGACTGGCAGACAGACGGGGGGTTGAGGGGAGTTTGGTGACTCCGCTGAGAGGAGAGGAGGGGGTTCGGGGAGTTTTGGTGGTTCACAATAGTCTATTGTGGCCGACTCATCCAAATGAGCCAGAGAGATGAAAGAGCTCAGAGAGTTCATTAGAGGACAGCTCATTATTCTCCGCAACGTTTAGCACTATTTTACCACGTTAGCTCCGTGTGGATCGAGGTGTGGTCGGGTTTTGGTGGACGGACGCAGAGTTTTGGGCTGCAGGTTCTCCCTCTCTCATCCAGCCTGAATAAAAAGAGTTGTATTGCCAAACAGACAAAGGCGGCTTTATCCTCTCCGTAACAGGACCATGAACTTTGTGAATTCCTCACGGTCAAACCAAAACCATCAACCCCCTGTCCCCCGAACACACACACACACACACGCAGACACACACAAACACACACACTCTCACACACACATGCACACACACACCCTTTCACCGTCAAGCCCACCAGCAGCAGGAGGACGGCGGCAGGCAGCCCGTGGATGTAGACGGGAGGATTTTTACCCACCGGCCGCCGTGGCTGTCTGCTCCGGGTCGGAGGAGTGTGTGTGTGCGTGTGTGTGTGTGGAGGCTTTGTGGGTGGGGGGGAGTTGTGTTTCCCAGTGTGTGTCTGAAAGTGCCGGACGGCTCGGCCGGAGAAGAAATTCAGCTTGAAAATGATCAGTTTGTCTGTTGATTCACGTTCTTTAAATGTGATTTTGTATCTGATGGTAAACAGTCTCATGATCCCGACAGTTTACGACAGACTGTTGGTTTCTTTTGTTAATATTTTTGTTTTGCCATTATTGAGTAAAAGATTGTTTGGTGATTGGTTTGTTTGTATGAATTGATATTTATATGATCAGCAGCTGAATTGTTGTGGTAAACTTCATTAGTTTTTACATTATTTACAGAGACGCGTCCTGAGTCTAAAACTGGAATTATATTAAATTCTAACCGCTGAAACAAAAATTTTCTGTCTGCAGAATTTAAAACATCACAGGTTTGGAATAAAAAACCCAACTGAACCTTTGACTTAACAGCTTTGTTTTAATTCTTACATTAAATCCACTAAAATGTGTCCGTCAGTGCTCTTGGTGTTTAAAAAAGTTACTACATATTTCGACAATTTAAAAAGAATTTTTTTTTTTTTAAATATCCTTTTTAATTAATTTGTTTTTTCACCAGTGTGGAATTTTGTTGCCTGTTCCAAACGAATCAGATTGTTCAGGTTATATTTTCTTATACTGAAAACATCAAAATGAAGAACTTTTTGAATAAAAAGCAAAAAAGCATTGTAATAAAATAATGTAAAATGCAAATAAAATATTGTAATTAAAAAATAATGGTATAAATTTTTATGCAGGCTTCATTCGTTGCAAATATAGTTTGATCTACAAACCTTAAGAAACAGAATAAACAAATTTTTTAGGACAATGGCATTCTTACAGAATAAAAAAAATATTCTCTCTCTTTAATTAACTGAACTTTTGTTTTCGTAGGATATAAATATGAAAAAAAAAGTTTGCATTATTGTGATGTTACCGATGCGTTTCTGCTAAAAGATTATTGTGGGGTAATTAGTCGGACATAAATCCGCCGGGCTTCAACCTCAGAGTCTGAGGCAGCCGAAAAGGTTAAAGTGGCTGAAAGCACAAAGAGGATTATCTGCTTAAAATTTGAAAAGCAGCTGTGATGATTCCAGATGATTTCTGTCAGGTCATTTCAGGGAAACAGATCAGTTTTTTAATTTGGTGGATTTTAGTTGTTAATCTCATTCATATTTAAATATTTTATAATTCCACAATTTGTGGTAAAAACTGCTGTTTGGTGGTTTTACTTATCTTCCTTTGTCAATACATTAATATTAATATTAAAGGAGGTATGAAAAATAGAAGTAATTTGTTATAGAAACCTTTTGAATTCAGGACCTGATGCATTAAAGCTATGAAGTATGACTGAGGACTGTTCAAACACTATTAAAATCTTTAGTTTTAAATTCTTTAAATCCCTCTGCTGCTTATAATTAGTATTATTTGCAGTATTTGTGTCATCACATAATTTTTTCTGTTCTGTTTTCTATTTTTTTTAAAGCAGTACATTTAAATTAATTGCATTCATGCAAAGATGATCAGCTGTCTTTAATTACATAAATGCATGTTTTTCATCACCCAGATAAGCCACATAATTTTTTTGATAAATTTATTCACAAGATCCATTTATTTATATTTTCTGCAATTTTTTTCGGTATTTCCTCAGAGTTTTAGTTTCATTTCATTGTCCGTACGTCCTGTTAACGTTAACGAGCCCTAACATTTACATTCCACACAGTTTCCTGCCTCTCTGCATCACTGGACATCCAGTACAATTATATTAAAATGAAACACATTATAATTACAGTTGAATCGTCGCCAGTTTGTATATATTGTGTCTTCAGGATTACAGTAAAAGGCTGTGAAAGCAGCTTCCATACTGACGCCTCGGCTGCAGCTCAGCCACAGTAAACACACAAACACACTGCAGTGTAATCAGATCTTATTAACATTTAATGTAACGATGTGAAGTAAAAAAATATAACACCGACATCGAGACAGTAAACAACAACCAGCAGAGGAGAAAATCTTTTAAATAAAATTTAAAAACAGTTAATTTAACCAAACTGTGTTTCTGAGCTTGTTCAGGCCTGTGTGAGGATGGGTTTTAAATCAACGTTTAAAATTTGAGAAATAGAATATTCTGTGTTAATGAATCGGCACTACGTAGATTGTGGTTATTACCAAGCACCAGTATAACATGTTTGGCAAGTGTGTGACATTTGTTCCACACGGAAAGATCAGCAGGACGTCAGTTTAGAAAAAGGAGAAAGGTTCGGAGACTTCTGCAGCGGTCAGAAAGTTCTTTGTGGAACAACTTTTAAAAAGCTGATAAAGATGATGTGCAGTTTAAAGTCTGCCGGGTTCAGCTGGAAATCTCATGTCTGAAACTGCACAGACATTTGAGCGTGAAGTGGCCGACAGGAGGAGGAGTCCAAACCACTGATCAACACCAGACCGAGTCAGTGTGATGATCAGTGAGCTACACAAACAACAGCCATCATCACAGAGATGTGATCCAAAACATGCTGCACCGCCCCATCGACAAGAAAATCACAAGAAACTGAAGGAAAAACTATTAGATGATGATACAAAGGAGCTGCACACTTGGTTGACTGTTGGAAAACCTTCCAAACACAGATTCATGGACATCACTTCCACCGATCAGCCTCATGTCACACACAGCAGAGAGAGCAAAGTGGCAAACTGCTGAAAACTGACAAACACTTTCATTCACCCATCTCTCTTTCTATGTGTGTGTGTGTGTGTGTGTGTGTGTGTGTGTGTGTGTGTGTGTGTGTGTGTGTGTGTGTGACACAGAGAGACAGGCATAAGAGGGTGTTTGAATCGTTCGGAATGATTATCGGCCTTGAAATGCTCCTTCGAGTCTGAGGTCACTGGATGTTTTCATGTGCTGTTTTTAATTAAACAAGCAAACAGGTCCATCAAACAGAGCCGTCCTGCCGTCTGAAGGGAGCTCCTCTGTGTTTCAACAGACTAAATTGGCTGTTTGTGTGAATCACTTAAAAACCTGATGCGTCTGAATGTGAAAGAATGTAGCTGAGGGTTTGTGACGGACCAGCGAGCCCAGCTGATGTTGTGTTCGTTAACCGCAGGGGTTAACAGGATTTCTGCCGCACTATAAGTGATGGCCCCATAATCCGTTTGTCAGTGAACAGATCGCTCCCACCCCCTGTGCACACTCACACACACACACACTCACACACACATATTTAAAACACACACACACACATAAAAAAAACACCCACAACACATCTCTTTCATGCATTTTATGCACAAAAGTTTCATGCACGTTGGATTCGTCCATCGGTTGTTGCGTGTGAATTTATCTTTGCATGTTAAAATAATAACAAGATAGAAATAGTTTGTAATTTTATGTTATTATTTTTTTTTAATTTCTGGCATTTGCTTAATTTTGCACACATGTAGTTGTCTTATTCAAGTATTTAAAAATCCACGAGTTAATTTGGTCGGATGTTTCACTTTGTGGCTTAGAGTTTTGTTTATGTCGACCAAAACTTGATAAATTAGGGATTTTCTCTGTTTTCTTTTCTCTTTGGCTCTCCTCTCCGGTAATAATGTGCAGACCAAATGTGATGTCATCTGAATCTGCATGAATGTAGGAATCATCCACCCACCACCGTATGGACTTTCCTCCGCCTCCGTCAGAGCCTGATGGCTGCGTTGCCTCTGAGGTTACTATCTGTAGTTTTAAAGCTGACGGAGGAAACAGACAAACACAAGCTGTCGAGCTACAAGTTCTGACAGCTCTGATGCAGCTCGGCGTTTTTCAGGACGGCTGAAACTCCAAACAGTTTTACTGTACGAACCTGGACTGTGTGAGACCTTTGGGATGTGAAACCATAACTGATGGAGTTTAGGGGAGATTTAAATAGTGAAGTCATGCTGCTCTGCTCGTGTAAATCCACACAGCGTCCCAAACGTTTTGTTTTTGCTGCAGGCGTCAGTCTACCGCTGGTGTTTATTCACATGTACTGACAGCCTTTTTTATTATATTATATTATTATTATTATTTTAAGTTATTGACAAGCTGAAGCTCATGTATGTACCAGATTATGTAACAAGGGTAAAACCCTGGCAGTTTTAATTAAAACCAGACATTCATCAACATATTTCCCAAAACAAATGAGTCTTTTTTTCACAACCACATTTTCACGGCACTGCGACATTTTGACTGTGAGATCTGACTTTGAATCAAACTCTTTAGTTTGAATCTAATAGTTTACTAGTCAGGTTCACTGCTAAAAGACAGACAGGACAAACACTGGAATAAAAACAGTAAATATCAAGGACCAAGAAGCAGAGCACTAATGAGATTGTGATTAATTGTTCAGTGGGATCAAAGAAAAGCATCTTTTTCAGCTGTTGTTCAGTTTTCCTCCAGTCAGTTTTTATGTTAAACAGACGACACACCGTGTGTGAGCTTCTATCAGTGTTTAATCTGAGGAGAAAAACGTGTCTCACGCTCCTTCGTGTGAAGCTTGTCATTAGAGGTTTGGATGTGACGTGTATGAAGTCAGTTATAGAACCTGAAAGTCCTGAAAACTGTGTTTATTCACCTGACAGGCAACTGACTTGAATTCTGACGGTCAGAGGCAAAGTTTGACACTCAAGTTTACTCAACAAAACTTTGTATACTGTTGAAGATCAGAAACTGACCATCACAGGCTGAAATAAGTTTAAAGAGACAAAAGAAGGATGTAGTTTCTTAATTTTAAAAAAAGGATGTTTGTGGAGGTGGATGGATGGATGGATGTCCTTGTTACTTGTGAAGAAGTTGTGAGAATCCTGGTTTTACTCGTATGTCTGAGTTTCCATCTGATCTGTTTGCGTGTGCGGTCAGTCTGAGGCGACACTCGGCTGTGAATCAGCCGGTCGTGGCGGCGTGGCGGCGGCTCGGCTCTGTGTTTGTGGTCTGTGTGAGGTCCAGTTCATTAGCCGGACTCTCAGAGGAGGATCGGACCGCTCAGGGAGTCTGACACACAGAGTTTTAAAGCAGCGTTAACAAGCCCGGTGAAGGGAAGAGAACTCAAGAACTGAACCAGGGTGACGACCTCAACATGGATGAAAGTCAGACCCAGTCTCGTCCCAAAATGTCCGAACAGTGATGTAACAAAAGGAAGGGCAGCCGTGCCGTTCAGCCGTCACACGTTTGGATGTTTTCAAGCAGACTCCAAAACATTTCACAGAGAATGATGAGGATGCAAGATAATACAGGTTCACCTGAGGAGCAGCTCTCCCACCTAACAGCCCACCTGTCGGGTCTGAGGTTTTACCTGTAACACTGAGTACCTGTACAGGACGCAGCAGCAGCTGTGATCCGTCAGTGTCACATGATGCCTTCAGGCACAGTTCTGAGTGTAGTTCAGCACGAGAAAGAAAATAACCTGAAGTGTGAAAAAGGCTTCAGCTTGTGTAGA
>JAQNCA010000025.1:27392403-27413347 GCA_029783725.1 Acanthurus tractus
GGAGAGCAGATGATCAAGCCTCTCCATGCCAGGTTTAATAAAACTAAGTTCATCATGTGCACATTAGTTTTTCAGATCATAACATTAGAAAAGTCAGTTTGGTTGAAGGCTTCTGCTGAGTTTAACAAGTTCTTATGTATCACTTTGCATATTTAAACTTAACAGTGTGACCTCGTATCAGTATTTTTTCCAAAGATCAGCTTGAGCTCACAGTTTTAGTTTCAATGAAATGACAAACTTCGGTTCAGTCCCTGGAGGCCACATGCATGTGGAATCAAAGGGATAAAGGTACTGAAAGTACTTTCTCACCTTGGCATCATGGATCCCTGACACCTCCTCAAAGGTTTTCTCCCCCACCATGACTGCAGCCAGGTTTGCAGTGTAGCTGGACAGAACCAGCAGGCAGAAAATGGCCCACAAGTTCATCAGGAATCGACCAGTCCAGCACTTTGGAGTCTTGGAGGAGACGGTGCGTCCGAACAGGATGGCATAACACAGGTTCAGAGCAGATGAGTACGAAAACACCCTCACCCTGTTGCGACCATGAGGCGTCATACCGTACGGACTCTTCCACTCATACAGGGTGAGGAAGAGTGCTGTGATGTGCAGTGCCAGGAAGATGCCCACCCACATCGACCAGTGCAGGGGCCACATGAAGGCCCCGATGGGGGCCGCCGTGTCCTTACTGCGCACCAGTATGCCGAGGCTGGTGGAGAAAAAAGGCGAGGTGAAGTCGATCACCCGGCTCCGAGCTGAATTGATACTAAAGGAGGTGACGGCCATGTCTGCCAGTCCGTTCAAAAGGTCACCCACCAGCCCCGTCCAGCGCAAACCCTTCCATGCGCCATACTTTCCGTCTCCAACGATGTAAAGGTCAAACTCAAAGCCCATGTCCTCGGCCAGCTTCTCCAGCAGGTCAATACAGTATCCATAACAACACTTGTGGTACTCTGCAGGCAGAAAGCTGCCGTTCCCTCCTGCCACTTCCCGAAAGAATCTCTCCAGAGTCTCAGAGCTGTTGGTGCTGGCGTCCAGGCAGTACTGACCAGCCGGGCAGCTGCCCTCATCATCCACGTCCCGCGTGAACACAAAGGGATGTTCCACCAGAGTCACCACCCGCACCCGACTTCCTAACACTGGCATCCCTGCCCTCCAGCGCCCCCTGGTCCTCCCACCTGTCCCTTCTGTCCTGTGACGCAGTTTTGGCCCCTGCCAGACTCGCTGGTCCTCCACCTGCAGCAGGCCTCCCTCCCAGCTGCCGACCGTCACCCAGGTGGGCTGGCCCAGCACATCTCGTCGCAAGCTCCAGATGTGGAAACGCTGTGAGGTGAGGACCTGAGACTGGTTCTGGTGGACTCGAACTGGACCCGTCAGACCAGAGAAAGATGTGTTGGACAGGAACCTATGGGACAGAAACAAAAAGGGTAACACAGAGACCTGCTGGGACCAACAGGGCCTCTGCACTGAGTGGGTCTACAGCCTGGAAGCCACAGTGGTGCAGAATCTTGTTCCTACACAAACTCTGTGTATCAGCTACTGAATGATATTAGACAGTTGGGCACTGACATCAATTCAGCAGCACAACACTAAAACATTTAAACGATTTTCACGATGTTTTCAACTCCTGCAGTCACAGCTGAAGAGGAAAACAAACAGTGAAACAGCGGAATCATTTAAACTGGTCGTCAGAACATGATGACGTGTTGTCGTCATCGTATGTGAGTTTTCATGTTCAGTCACAGTGTTTCCATCAGTTCAGTTCAGTTCAGTCAGAGTCTTCAGTGTCTTCTGTCTGAACTGTGAAAGCTGTAAAAACAGAAATGAACAGAATGAAGGAAAAATTGATGACATCATGAATCATGTGACTCAAATTTGTCTTTTTCCAGTGAAGAGCTGCAAACGTCAGATGTGTGTTTAGGAGGCTGTAACCTTCCTCACTTTCATGACACGTTTTTCATCATCTGAGCTTCGACTGCAGCGCTGTTGACTGGCTATTGTTTCCTAAACTTGCTATGAATATTGGAGGTCCCGTGTGTCGGAGTGATGGTGGGAATCCTGAGCTGCTGCTGCTTTCAGGATAAAAGCCTCACTTGAACAATCAGCAGCACCTGACGATCCGTTTGGGATGTTCAAAGTTTAAAAAAGGTTCTTCTGTTTCTGTTTCTCTTCACTCTTTTCTTTTGTTCTTTTCATCTGCAGCAGATAATCTGTCCTCTGAGCTTTATATCTCAGTCTGAGTGCAGTTTCATTTACTGTGAATGTGTTTGATCTTTTCTGCCTGTGAACCGAATGCAGCAGTTAAACCTTCTGACGTGGTTGTTGGTCTGTGTAGGAGGTCAGGAGGCTCTGAACAGCCTCATCACCGACTGACCGGTTTGTCCCCGTCCCCTCCTCTTTGGGTTCGACTCGACAAGGAGGCTAATGTAAGTCCTTGTTCCTGTTTACAGGTGAGGAGAGCAAAGTCGCGCCAGTCAGATTTTGGAGAAAACATGTCGAAAGAAATAGGAATTTTCCTGAGAGGAATCCAGGTCGTCTGAGGAGGAGGGAAGTCTGATAACTGCGTCATGTTTTTATTCCTGCTGACAGGAAGTGTTTGGTTCTGGTCAGAATGTCTCAGGACTGATTCCTATTTCTGTTTTGATTCTGCTGATGTGATGAGGCAGAGAGAGAGAGAGAGAGAGCGAGCTTTAGGCTCTGTATTCAATCTCCTCATGAATAAAAGTTAAATGTGTTGATATTCACACAGAGGGAAAAACCAAAACACACAGATTGTATTCATGAATATATATGAACATTAATACTTGTGTGTGTGTGTGTGTGTGTGTGCCTGTTCAGTTGTTCCAACTATACTTATGGGGTCTTTCCTGAAGACCAGAATGCTGAACTCCACATGTTTAAATGGCAGTTTTGGGGTGAAGACTTGGTTTTAGGGTTTGGGTCCCCACATCAACAGGACTACAAGGTTGTGTATGTGCGTGTGTGTGTGCAGCTTTCTCCCCCCTTCAGTCTTGACTTCTCCTCCCGTCTGAGGGGTGAGGATGGAGGAATCAAAGTCAACCACAGAGATTTTCCTCCCCTTCACTGATAACACTCGGCTCTGCCTGCGTGAAAAAATCATTTACATTCACACAGCTGCCGTCTGCCGAAACACTTGGAAGTCATTTGGACAGAATGAAGGAATACATGTAAATATTTCAGTTTGTCTGATTAAATCTGCAAATGAACACTGAATGTTGTTATTCTACTCACTGATGAGAACACTGAGAGAAAATTAAAATGCTTTACATCAGCAGCAGAGCGAGGACAGATTAACATATTGTGCAGAAGTCTGCTTACAGACATTCTGATATCTCGTCTCGGCCTGATAACACAAGTCATTATCATGCAACAATAAAACTCTATAAATCAAATACGTGTTGGACAAAACATTTAGTAGGTTAAGACTTTTTGAAACTGTAGAAAAAAAATCTAAAATAACACACTGGGTGTTTCTGTGGGTTGTTACCTGGACAGGTACTGCCCTGACGATGGCACCTCGTGTTTGTTGGGTTTGTCGTAGCAGTTTACCACATTCTGAATCAGAGCCAAGTCTGGTCTCACCATGGTTGCTGCTGCAACGGCCCTGGTGACAAGCTGCAGGGCATCTCTGATGTAGAAGTCCAGTGGTTTCCTTTCCACCTCTCCGTAGGCGAGCAGACCCAGCGGCAACCCAATGGCATGCAGGGCGTCAGGGTTGAGCGGCTGGCCCAGCACCCAGTGCACCATGGGTAATGTGAGGCCCAGGTCCTGAGCACTACGCAGAACTGCTGCCGCGCACAAGGGGTCAGCTCCAAACAGCAGCACCGACGCCGGTGAAGACTGATTCTGTCTGAAGTGACGAGACAGGAAGTCATGGATTTGAGTGTCATCATGTGCCGACTGTGTCAGGTTCAGGATGGTGTGCAGGTGCCAATATGCCCCGCCCCCACTGTTCCTTGATGCACTGTGACTGTCCAGGAGCTGCAAGAGACCCTCAGACTCCTCCCAGCCGCGACACAGAACCGCTGTCCCCTCCCTCCAACCAGACCGCTGCAGAACCGTCAGCAGCAGGTCGGACAGACTGGACTTTGGAACCCCCGTCACCATCTGCAGGTGGAACCGGTTCTACGCAGAACCAGAAACAAAGTCAGAAGAACAAGGCGGTGAAGGAGCGAGAGACGGGCAGACATACACAGCAACAGCAAAAAACAACAAAACTTGAGGTATGAAAGTGTAACTCAATCCTGACGGTTCATAATAGTTTGTTAGGTGAATAATTATAGGAACAATAACAACAACAATAATGATGATAACAATAATAACAATTCTAACAATAATAATAATAATAACAGCAACAACAACAACAACTACTATTAGTACTACTACCAATTATAGTTTTAGGTACACAACAACAGTATTTGGTGCTATTACTAATAAAAACTGTATTTATATTCAACATTTGCTGTGAGGTGGCAGCCTGACAGCACAGGTGCATCACCTACCTGACACTAACAAGGTTTACAGTTGAAACAGTTCACAAAATCAGTTTCTGTTTATTGCAAGTTGGTAGTTTACTACAACTGGTTAAGTTAAAAACAACTAGACCCACAACATATCAACAACCTTGGACAGCCAGGATCTGTGTCCAACAACAGGCCCATGATGAATGAAGTCGCTGCAGAATGAAAACACATCAAACCATCAGAAGCTCTGAACAGATAATGAAACAGACTCCAACATCTGAATTAGAGGTAAAGACGCTTCTAGACATAATCAATCAAATTATAAAATGATTTGCGTCTCCCGGTAGGATCTCTTTCTATAGACGTTAAAAATGGTTTGACTTAAAGGTAACTGTTTGAGGGCGCCGTGTTAATGAGGTTATGCTTTAAATGTGATAATCACTTTAATTATCTGAGCTCTGCCCCACAGAGGAGCTGACACTTCATCCACTTTGCTTGTTTCATATAAGAAAAAATCTTTATTTCAACTGAGGGTTTCTCTGTTTAATTTAAGAGTGATGGATCATATCTTCTTATGGTCAATGCTTTACTGTCATTTTACTTCATAACGTCCCTTTGCATTATGTACCCTTATGTTTCCCTGTGTGTCACGTCACGTTTCTCCACCTTACATCAGCTCGTCAAACCACTTTCCCTGAACTGACTCAAGTTGACGTTTGGTGTAACATTGCTATAAATTCTATAAATCGGTGCAGAACTCTTTAAGCAGCATGAAAAATGATTGTATCTTCTCGTTGAAGTTTAGTTTCATCACTGTTTCATCATTTCAGCCTTTGTCAGTCGGTGTCCTGTTGATCCTTCTGTTTCCAATCCACAACATTTCCTCTGCAACTCTTATGATTTAATTGTGACCGTTCAGCACAGATCTGGAGTCAGCAGCAGTTTGAAGGTCACACTGTGTTTCAGTCACATTAAAATTGGCCGTTCACTCGGTTTCACTCTGACACGAAACCAGACTTTCATTCCGTCTTTAAATGAGTCGATTGTCTGGACGCTCGCTTCACAGCAGCGTTTCTCCTCTCCGAGCGCCGTCAGCCAAACTCCACCTGACAGAGAGCGAACAAGCCGCAGACACAGGAGATGAAACTCTGATTACACTCCACACACCTCCTCCTCCTCCTCCTCGTCTCTGGCAGCAGCAGAAGAAATAGATCTTCTGGAGTCTCCTCTCCTCTGTCTGATCTGATGGGAGGCGTTGATGTCATCAGTTACACCTGCCCAGCAGATGGAGAGATGAGGAGCCAGATGATGAGTTCAGGTGCTTTCAGACAGCCAGCAGTTGATTAACATGAAGTAACTGTAAGGAGTCTTGATCATCAGCTGTTCTCAACCTTAAACACAGCAAAACCATGGAAACAACGCAGAAGCTGATTTCCTCACAAACAGAAACTCAACAACATTAGTTGTTCTGGTGGCAATTAAAGGAGTCTCGTGACGTTGAAGTCAACGCCTGTGTGACACGTCGTGACGGAGAATAAAAATCAAAACAATTCAGTTGCAACAAAAAATAAAACAAGGAAAACCAAATTTCATTTCAGAAAATTGATGGGAGGAGTTGGTGCAGGAGGAGGAGGTGCTGAGCTGTGGCTGGTCTTCACTCCTGAGCATGGAGGAGGGTAACTGTAATCAGACACTAATCAGTTAAAAGTAGTACATTTCAGAAGTAAATTTATTATGAAACAGTTTTTGTGCTTTTCTGCAGATTGAAGCAGGAAATGTTTCCTGAGGAGAAAATAACAAGCAGCTGACTCTTCGTTCCTGAACCAACTCTTTCTGGTCAGATTTTACATTTTTCTAGTCAGCTGAATATAACCAGTGCATCCCTCAGGCCAGCCCTGTCCCAGGGCATCCTGGGAAATGTAGGAAACTACCAAGCGAGGCAGAATCAGAATGAGCTTTACTAGCAAATGTTGTGCACATAAACAAAGAATCTGACTCCAGTTTTTCATCTCTGTCAGCGTGAAAAGACACACTGCTAATGACAAGGAAAAACCCCATGACTGTGATAACACTCACCAGTGTGCAATGAGCGGGACAGTGGATCATTTAACAGAGAGCTGAAGACAAATACAAAACCCTCAGCAGAGCTGATGTTGGTCTTGATCTGAAGTGATCTGCTTATTAAAACACAGTCTGTGTCTCTGAAGTTGAAATCCTGTGTGTCAAAGGGTCGTTTCCTGTTGTACACTGGATTTACATCAGGGGTCACCAACTATATTTGTCAGAGGGCCAGAATTTTACCGGACAGTCGCCTCCGGGGCTGGAACCTCAAATAAAAATGAAATAAATATCAAATTTTTGCACAACATTATTATTTGATGTTTATTGTTTATATTTTCATTACAAAACTGAAGGCATTGTTAACCTTTATGAGTCCGGCTCCTATCACCTATACCACAGTCAACCACCAGGAGTGATAGAGACATTTTGCCTCAACTCAATTCAAGTCAACTTTTTTCATAGAGCGCTTAAAAAACAAACATGTGAAGTGAAAGGAAACAGCCTCTGAACACAGGTAGAATGGCTCTCTCAAAGGAAAAGTTGATGTGAAACACAGATCCTTTGATAATGACTGGACCAAAAAGTACGCATTTATCATGCCAACCTCCCGAAATGCTTCACCTGTTTGCGTCATTTGCAACGAAACTGTTGCTGTTGCAAAAGAATAGAATCTGGACCATCACCACAACACTAAACAAGTTTCAAGGATTCATATCCTGAGCAGTCAGAGGCCCGTCAGAAAAAAATCGATAAATGTTAAGCAGTGCAGCAAGTCTGTCCTCATTGCTGGATGTAGCCTAAACAGAGTCATGAATGGTGGGGATTGCTGATAGTCAAGGGTCTCAGTTGTTGCTATTTTCAGTTGCTGTGACAGTGTGGACCGCATGATATTTTCTTTTTGATCCTCACAGTTTGGGAATCCAGTCGTGGTGTTGTGGTTCTGATTTTTGTTTGTATTGTTTTGGTGCTGACCCCTCTTTCCCGTTCCAGCAGGTCAGTGCAGAGAGGCAGGGCTAATTGTCCTGAGGCACACCTGCCTTGCATTGGCAATCACACCGCCTATTTGAACCACCCACGCTCTGGCTTGGGTGCGAGGCTATTTTGTCCACGTCCGCGTGCCTGATCACTTCGTTCCTGATAAATCTCCCCACTCTTGTGTTGTTTTCTGTGCTGGTGTTTGCTGCCTTCTCTAGCCAATCTGCCAGGGAGTTTTTGTAGTCCTGGTCTTTTTTTTTTCTAGCACTTTCGTAAGTCTAGCTTTTTTTCCCTTCGGGTGATTTTTTGTTTTAACTTTTGCCGTCGTGGCTTTTTGTGTTTTTTATAGTTTTGGTTTCCTTTTCTGATTTTCTCCGTCAGGGTGTTTTTTGTTGTATTACTTTGTAAAATAAAACTCGTGTCTTTGAACGTCTCTGCATCTGGGTCCTGGTTCCTTAGTCCAAACCTTAAGACGTGGGCCGGACTGGACGGTTTGGCGGGACGAATTCGGCCCGCAGGCCGCCAGTTGATGATCACTGATTTACATTTTCAATCCCAGAAATACCCTCTGAACTATTACTCTAAATGTTTTCTCACACGACTGTGTTTTGTGCCGTGAATCTTTCAGAGTTTTATTTTTTATTAGATTTACTTCATCAGCGGCAACATAATCCAGAAAGGAATAAACCAGGTCATTTCCGATCCTGCAAGCTGCTGCTGATCCCAAATCAGCGGAGCAGTTCTCATTCCTGTCCATCTCTTTTCAGTCACATGGTCTTTGTTTGGTGGTTCTCTGTCTGACTCCCACCTGAACAACGCTGCTTTGACGACAGCCGACTTTAACAAACCACTGAAATGTGGAGAAAGTCTGTCCAACAAATCAGGTAAAACATGAATTACTAACCATCACAGAGGTGAAGAGAGAGACTGATGTAAGTCTGGATTCCTCACAAACGTGTGAAAGTTTCAGAGGGATTAAAGACTTAAGAACCAAAAAGAGAAAAAAAGTGTGATATGGTTTCCCTTAAGGACAAAAATCAACAACTTTAGTCTCCAAAACTAAACCTGAGATATGAACCAGGAGACAACAAAGGCAGAGGTGACAAACTAAATGTTATGTCATCACAAAGAATCGAAGCCTACTTGAACAAATAATTTGTAAGAAGTTTCCAGCGTGTCGTCAGTCTGCTTGTGCATGTGCGTTCAGGAACAAAGTGAATCAATAAAGCAGACAAACAGCAACGAGATCAAAGCACAGAAACAGAGTGAAAGAAGGTGATTCAGTTAAGTCGGAATAAAATATAAAGAGCAGAGGAGATGAAAAGACCTGAATTAATCTAAAATCAAAGTCAAACATCAGCTGGAAAAAAACACTGTTCAGCAACCAGATGACCAACTCATTCATTGTGTCTCTGACCTGAGATCTGCTTCTCCCTCTGAAAAAAAATCTGAAGCATTTGGCTGGAAGAGGGGCTCAATTTTTTTATGATCAGAGGGGAGAGACTGCACTCGAGTAAAAGTACCTTTTCTCTGTAAAAACAAGTTCTCAAAGTGAAAACAGTCACCAGTTTTAAAATGAGAGAGATATATCAACTGAAAAAAGATCACGTAGGAAGAGAAACGAAAGAAGTCAAAGTAAATATCCAGCCTGACTCGGTTTCCCACTGATGCCAGGTAATGTGAAGAAACACCTCAATACATCAGCTTTTATCAGGTCAGATTATCTACTGCGTAAACACCAGGACAACATCCGCTGTTTCTCTTAAACTCCTCATCAAATATGATGTAATATTTACTTTTGCTACAAACATTAAGAAGTAATGAAAATGTTATTCTTTTTTCATTGTTTAAGGTGGACTGTGGGGGTTAGGTCATCCCAGCTGAGCCCAGCGAGTCAAACAAAGAGTCCACTTCTGCACAGATGAGTTACATTCGACTTTAAATCCTGTGGTTAATGACAGAAACGGTCGCAGCTTGTCGGATGACTTGGTTCAGTTAACAACAGACTGCTGCTGTGACACATCAGGTCTTACATGGCTCTTAAAACCTAGTCTGTCTACCATGCCGGGTTGGGGCTCGGATGAAGGTTGAACAGACTTAGTGATCCAGTCAACTAACTCATCTGTTCAAGTTCTAAAGTGGGACCAAAAATCAGAAACTAGAAGAAAATAAATGCATTGAAATGAAGTTAATGATAAGAAATGAGGTGCCTGTAGGGACTCTGATGAGGAACTCTGTTTTCTCTGCAGGAGTTTCTCCTCCATCATGCTGGAAAACATCGTTATGTGAGCATAGTTTCAGTCCTGTGAGCTGCTAACAGAAACTGTGTTATTTTTCTGTAATAATGTCATCTGACAGCAGAGCCGCCGGCTGCTTCACTCTCTTTAAATATTAACAAGCAGTTTGTCCTGCTGTAATGTGCTCTCATTACTCTGAACCCTGCAGCAGCAGCCAGTGACACCAGGCAGTCTGGAGATACCAGCTTTCCCCAAGAATCCTGAGCACGTTCAATAGACTTCATTACAAACATCATGCTAATGATTCATCTGTTCTCACAGTTATTCCTGTTGGCGGCGCTAGAGAAAAGGTCATTAGAGACTCAAAGGTTCATCCTCTGTGGAGCAGAATAAAGGTCAGGAGAGTTTGAACAAATCTGTGTAAAAACTTTGAACTGTCAAACTAAAACAGCAGAAGAGCAGCACCGACGTTCCAGACACAGTCGGTGGTTTATGATGGTGGAGGTTCTCACAGTTCCACCATGAGAGCTTGTGTGAAAGCCGCTGAAACATGTGACCACTGGGTGTTTACCTGTAAACAGTAAGTATACAAGTTGCAGGAGAACCTGCTGACCCGAGTGAAGCAATCGCAGCAGTGACGCTTTAACTGTCCAGTGTTTTTCAACATTGATGCAATTGCATCCCTTCAGGTCAATGAACAGAAATCTTTAAACTGAATCAAATCAGCAAAGTTATTGGGGGGTTGTTCTGCTCTAACATGTGCTCATGATGAAATAATGCAAGAGATACACTTTTCTGGAAGTTGACTTAAACAAACATCTCAAGCACAGTAGAAGGCATCTATGATAACTACGATGTTATGAAACTATAAAATGTTTCATTCTCCACGACAGAAAACATCTGTCCATTTCAAGCAAACAGCCCAAAATAAGAAAAACCAGGGTCCGACCGAACGACATCATGGAGAAGCTAACCCTTGAAGTTCTAAAAACGCTGTCCTGTTAGACAAACAGTCAATAAAGAAGCTGTGACACAGCGTCAGTGTTTATCAGTGAGGATGCTCACATCGCTGTTGTTATGGTTACAGTTATAGTTCTGTGTCGCGGACAGCCCGCAAGAACAGCAACCCACAGGCAGGTCTGCTGTCCACCTGACACGAGACAGAAAAGGGGAGGACAAAGTGCTGCCCTTCGTAACTGACCACGAAGGCGAGATTCTCATCGGACAAGTGGGAGATCCTGAAAAAGCTTGAGAGTTCAACTAAAACCAGCCTGTCACTCAAAATAAAATCAAAAGTAAAATGACTTGTGCAGTCCTGGAATTTGAATGACGCTGAGCTGATATCAAGAACCACGATCCAGCTGGAATGATCTGATATTTAGCAGACATTTTAAAAAAAAGAAAACTTTAGTCTCAGTCTGAATCAGGTTTGTCTGGTAAATAGTTGTGTTCATGTTTCATTGTGTGTGCAGTTTAACAAGCAGCTGCTGTCTGATCTAAAACCTGAAGAAAGATTTTTCTGAAGGCAGGGACAAATATTCTTCAGTCTTCAGTCAGTCTGAAGTTCTGTGATGCTTTGCCAAGTTTAAATGAAGCTGCTGATGATGTTGGTCTTCCTGACTTTCCAGTCTCTTTTTTTCTGCGGGGCAGATGAAACATTTAGTGGTTTTAGTGGTTTTTGCGGTGTCTTCTTGGCCTCGATGTTATGATCCGACCTCCCAACAGACCAACTGAACACCTGGATCTGGACCAGGAGCGCGGCTCTTGCTGAAATAACATCAAGTACAAAGACCTGCTGTCTCCGGCGTCGTGTTCAGGCTCAGAGGCTCAGCTCAGTTTTCTTCCAACAACAGAAGTGCTGTGGTGCTGTTTTATCAGCAGGACTCAGCAGCTCACTCTCTTTATCCCAAGGACCCTGAATGCATCGCATAACCAGAGAGTCTCCCAGGAGAAGATGACAGCAGACAAAGACTTATCCACACAAACCAGAGTTAAAACTGAACAAATCTGAACTGACACGTTCTACTAAAACTCCATAGCTCCAACTAAAAACATTCACCGTCTCATAAAAAGTTCTCATCGGATACAAATACTGTGTGTTTTGTCACTTGACCTGGATGTTGTGTCGAAGAAGCATACTGAATGAAAATAATAGGGCAAAATGAATCATCTGTATTTGTCCTCCAAAATCAGAAAACAAGGTGTGAGTTTGTGACTTCAGGATGCAGAGTGAGTGTGGGGGAGCAGAGACCTTCTCAATGAAACACATCAGAGTAACAAGCTCAGATTAATTTGGCTTTTTCTATTTTTTTCTCAACAAAAGTGGATTCACTTACAGTCTATTAACATTTCTCTCCCAGCATTAATGATTGTTGACAGATTTATCACCCTCACAAAAAGCTGAGTCAACCAGAAACATAACCACACCTCTAAAATACAGTCAACTTATTTAGGCTTAATTTATCACCTCATAAAAGCTAACTGCAGCATTTTTTTACTTTGTTCAGCTCAGTGAAGTGAAAAAGGAAGGGCAGAGTGTGTTGTCAGTGTCTCAGCTCACAGTAAAAGGAGGTTGGACAGGACGGTTGGAGAAGGCAGGTTGGCTCAAAGATGTGTGCTGTTGAGCCAAAATGTTAAATGACTCCTGAGTTTTTAGGGGAAATGTTTCTGTATCAGAACACTCCAGCATTTTCAGTGTGCTGCTGTCCGAGAGGGCGGATTTCTTCAAGTTATCTGACTGCAGACATCAATTTGATTGAAACCGATCATTGAATAGACACAGAAACTGGGTTCTGATGCTGTGCTTCCATCGCTTCCTCATTTTTCAGAGGACTGCGGGTCTGTTAATCCACAGTTTCTTGACAAGAAAGCAGCAGTTCCAGTTTCTGGGTTTGTCTAATGAGGACAAACAAATTTACTGCTGCGTCTGATCCTGAAAACACGTGTGGTGCTCTCGAAAATTTGCTTTCTCGCTTCACTGTGGTAAAACACAGTAAGAAAAATCAGTTGTGTATGTGTTCAAGTTCAAGCTGAATTCTTAATTGTCACTGAACGAAAACAAGACAGCTCAGAGCTGTCAGAGGATGGAGGTCATGATGGCTCTTTCCCATGACAAGACAAAAATGCAGCTCATGTAACTGCGACCATGTTGTTAATTTCAGCAACACATGGGAGGAAAACACTGAGCTCCAGAGGGAGGAACCGAGGCTACTGACCCTCGATAACTTTAACTGTGAGTCAGTGAGCAGGAGATGCAGTTTGGTTACCTGCCATCGGTCTGTAGATGTTGATATCTGCTAATAAAGACAATGACAAAAAACAATCATACTTTTAAAAGAACCTGAAAATTTTAGGCAGTAAAAGGATATTTAGGCTTGAATAAAGTTATTTTTGTAAAGGACTGCACCCTGCAGTGTCTGCCTGGAGAAATTCTGGTTCTTGGACTAATGTAATGAATGACCTCAGCTTTGGTGAATGTTTGCACCCATGCACAGCCTTGTGTCACACTGAACACACTTGTACCACACATTCACCCATTTTTGCTGAGTAGATAATCCCCATTATGCATCTTAGTTCTCATATATGTCCCTGTCGAACCCCTTCACAGTAGCCTGCTGTCGCAGCCATTCATCGTTCCTATCTAGAACTTTTTGGTTGTTGTTCCAACCATTTTTTCTTCAGCTCAAATATATATTTACAAATCAACTCACATGACACACAGCAGCTGTTTGTGATGTTCTAGAGCAGCGTCTGTGACGTGTTTGTTACAGGCTGCAGAATGAAATAAGACAAACAGTGTAATTGTCGGGACACAAGCTTCATGTCGCGTCTCCCTGTGAAGAGTCTGCTTACTGTCAGTTTGCAGTCATTCTGCAGAGTTGTGGCTCAGTTTTTAAAGGCAGTCTGAAGCTTCATCTCACTAAAAGCTCAGTGGAGTCCAAAGACTCTGCGTCTGATTAAAGAGAACAGACAGATCAATGAGTCCTGCTGCCTGCTGGCTCTGACCCAGCCCACATCCATCACATCCACCACAGAATACATTACACTGCCTGCTGTTTACATCCAACATTTAGGTAATCACTGCTCCGCCCAATCACAGGCCCACAGCCAGCTGGACACTGGTTCACCTCCACCTCATGTGATCCACCTCCACCTGGTTTAGATCTGTCTGTCAAACACAGAGCAGGTTCTTCACCGGTGTGTGAGATCAAAGGGATCTCCAAAGATCTGCGCAAGCTCATAAGCTTTTGTGCTCAGGAAACCCTGAAAAAAATTTATTGGGAGACTCAAAACTTAACCCAATTAATGACTCTGTAGCACCGTGAGATGTGTTTGCATGTACTTGTCAGGATAATAATTAAGGATTACATTTCTGTAACACTTTCTCATAATACCCAGTGAACAGATCTAATGTGTGGCCCACACCTGAATAATGCACGACAGTCAGTTTACACCAAATACTGAGCACACGTCAGCTTAAAGAGGTGAGGAAGCAGAACATCGAGCCACCGACACTGAAGGATGATTCTGTGGCCGAGTGAAAACAGCCACAACGCTGGGATTTGAGCCAGGATGTTGGAGAAGCCTGGACTCTTTGCAAAGTGCCCTGACACCATTGATGACTCTTGATGTCTCATCTAACGTATTCAGTTCAATTCAATTTTATTTATATAGAGTTGAATCACAACGAAGTTGTCTCAAGACCCTTTACACATAGAGCAGATCAAGACCACACTCTATAATTCATATCGTATCGTATCGTCAAATTGTATCTGTCTGTCTGTCCGTCTTATCATAACTAATAACTGTACACAGTTGATGTGTTTTGGTGTTTTGTACATGATAATGAACAACAATGTACCTCCAGTTGTTAATGGGGATGCAGGCGGGTAGCCCCCAATAGCCACTATTGCCCCCCTTCACAAAAACTGAGGCAAAGAGCTGCAGTGAACACAAATGACTGAAGATCAGCAACAGCAAGGGAAAGTCTGAATGACGGACTAAAAAATTATGTTCTACTCAAAAAACATAAAAAAAAAATCCTGACAAAGTTTTTTCTGTTAAAATGTGTTTTTTTTTATCAAAGCAACAATGTGGATCAACCAACAATCACTTAGATTTATGCTGTGAATTTAACACTGACTCAACCAAACCTTGTTAGTTCCTTTTCCTTCTTTACTCTTTAATGGACAAACAAATGCTGACTTTTCTATTTTATTGTCAGCTCATGAATCTGCTGACTGATGGGCAGATCCTGCTTTACATGCAACAAGCTAATATCAGCTGTCAGACCCGTTCGGTCCTTGTGTTTGTATGCTGTTATTTTCGAGCTGTGGATCAAAATAAAGACGTCTGTTTCCTGTTTCCTGCTCAGGACACCAGACTCAAGCTTCCATGCATTTGTTTGTTCAAAACAAAATGACTGGCTGCCAGATTCACCTCTGTCAGACCCTGATCCAGGTAATCAGGTCCACATTCAGCAGGATCTTTCATTTCCTGAATCTGATTGGACCACAAAGTCCCGCCTTCCACTGATGTCACCAGTGGTTGTCTGTGAAAGAGGAGAGGTCATTGGTCAGCTGAGTCACTGTAGCTGTAGATCGAAGGTCACAGTCATTACAGCAGCCATGCATGCTGGGTAAACATGGCAGCCCACCAGGTCAGTTTCTTCCATCTTTGCAGAGCGTGACAAACTGTCAACACACGCACGCACACACACACACACACACACACGCACACACACACACACACACACACACACACAATTTTGCGGCAGCTTGGATGCAGAGGTGACAATAAATAAACTGTAAACAAAAAATGATTTTTTTAATCTTGAGATGTTTGCTGCTCTGAGACGACTGACGATAACAGAAACGTAAAAAAAAAGGTTAAAGAAGAAACATACAGCGTTCTACTTGTCATTCGGCCGACAGTTTGACTGCTTTTATCTCTTACTCATCTTTTTGATGTTGCTATCTAATAAATCTCACAAGAGAGGGCTGACATAAGATATAAATAACCACACGAGGGAGGGGAGGGGTGAGGACAGGCGGGAGACGGGTGAGGGTTCAGTGACACGTGAACAGTCGCAGCATCAACTCAGGAACAGGAAACAGATCAGAGAGGAAACATCTGCGGGTTGGCAGGATCCTGCAGAGAGTCGACCTGTCAGGACAACACGACGCCATCGGCCATCAGGAAAACACTTCAAATTACAGCAGAGAGGAAAACTACACATCCCATCAAGATGCTTCAATCTTAACAACCAGGAAGTAAACAGGGCTCCCTGCATGCAGGGGAACTCTGCAAAACACATGATGAAGATGCTGTGTTGAAATGACGTCCTCCCATGTTTGAAGGGAGGACAACACTGTGATAACTGTGAAGTGGGATTAGAATTTAAAAGCATTTTCAAAAGCAAGAATCCATGTGGAGAGTTTTTATGTCTACATCAGCATCAACTAACGTAAAAACAAATGAACTCAGGATCCCTTCAGCTGAAAGCCAGTCTGTGAAACACCAGTAATAATGTGAAAGTTCACCTCTGAGCTCTGATGTGTGAGGCTGAAGAAAAGCTCTTTATGCTTCTGAGACGTCAGCAGCTGCTCGCTGCAGATATGGAGAACCACAACAAACACAACACAGAAACACAAGCAGCAGCACTGAGACACTGAACACAGAGGAACATCTGCATCTCTGAGACAAACAGCTGTTTGTACACGACTTCTCCCTGACTGATGAACACAGCATCAATAATCAACAAGCAACGACTCACAGACCTGTCTGATGTCACCTGATGTGTCATCAATCAAACAACACACCTGAAAAGATTCAAGTCCATCTGAACGTTTTATGGAAGTTTCATTTAAACCTGAGAATGACAACGTGACCACTCTGCAGATCCGTTTCCTGATCAGGAAAATAATGACGATCGACACACGAAACGATCGGCTGCAGCAGCTTCAACACTCCGACCCCGAAACTGTGAGAATGAAATGATTTGTTTCATCACCTTTTATCATCGAGGAGAATCTGATCTGCTGAGCTCCTGATCCGCACCCCCTCCTCCCCCGCTCCCCTACTCCTCCTCCTCTTCCTCCTCTTCCTCACCTTTCTCTCCTCCTCCTCCTCCTCCTCCTTACTCTTCTCACCTCCTCCTCTTCCTCACTCTTCTCTCCTCCTCTCCTCATCCTCCTCTTCCTCACTCTTCTCCTCCCCTCCTTCCACTCCTCCTCTTTCTGCCTTCGTCTCCCTGTAAACTCGTGTTAGATTAACTTTTCGTTTGGAGAACTGAGTTTCCGGCAGATGAGAGGAGAAGCAGGAGCTTCAAAGCTTCAATCGATCTTCTGATGGAGAAATAAAAGACAACATTTCTGGCTCTCCCTGTTTTTTAATTGAAACTTCTCGTGTTTAACTACGTGGGTGCAGCAGACCAGTAAGACACAGCAGCCGGTCTGAACCCCAGACCAGTTTCCTTCAGAGGAGGCCTTTCCACAGTAATGTCAGCAGTACAATATATCAGTAAACATGAAAGCAAACTACAGAATACATGAAGGTAAACGTTCCTTCAACAATGTGTGTACAGTGAATTCACCTCCTGTATATCATTTCAAATAGAGCCTCCTTACAGATGCGTGTGCACCTCCAGGATTCGAAACCTCTGTAAAGACCGGCAGCATGAGTTTCCATGACTGACGAGGTTCAGGCTCCTGGACTCTAGCAACAGAACTGAATGTTCTGTCTTCATTTCAGTTTATGAAGTTACACTCTGCATGTGTCCACAGGCTCCTGCAGCTAACCTTGACCCTGACCCGCCGGCGGACACATCAGACGCCGCCCTGCTCGCTCTAAAAGTCACATCAGATGACGTCGTATCACTATTGTTTTATTGGTAATGCTACTGAACATTCATTAACTTTACGTCCTCCTGCCGCCTCCACTGGACACACCTCCTCACCTCATCTAACTGTTAGCAGTGCAGGGGAAGAAAAAGAAAAACCCTCACAGCACACACTGACTCATTAAGTATACAGTGTTTGCCTTCCCCACTTCAGGAGGCGCTCTGACTTCAGGATCAGCTCTGACTGCAGGAGGTGGACTCACTGGATGTGGCATGGAGTTGCCCTGAATGCATCACCCCCCTCCTGCAGTAAAGGTGGGCTGTATGTGCGGATGTGCTCAGGTTTTTCCATCTGGTTTTATTAACTTCTATGGTTTTATTAGATCAATGTGACACCTGAGAAATGTTCAGCAAGACTGAGTATGATTTATCAGATTCTTTCCTTGGTCAGTAAAGGCATCCTCATTGTCAACATATAGACTCATTAATCCAGCTGTCATCAACATGACGACATCACTGAGCATGAACTGCACACCAACAAAGACAACAACAAAGACAAGGGTCCGTTTGATTCGTCTCCTCTGATCAAAACAGCAGAGTTCAGTTTCTGCAGCCAACAGTTTTATTTAAATTTCAGTAAATTCATTCATTCTCAACGTTTTGGTTGATGACCTGAAAGGTACACAGACCAAACTATTACTGTACAGTTTTAGAGTGCCATTTGAGTGCTTCCATTTTATTTTTCCACTGCACTACAGTTAGGGAAAAATTTTGTCTTATTTTCATCCGTTTTCCTATATTTACCTCACAGATTCAGATTATTGATAATTCAGATTGTTATGCTATCTCCTGATCAAGTCCTGGCTCATGAGCACACATAGCAATGGATTGGAATCAAAGACGTTTTGAGGTCAGACTGGCATCTCGCGCTCCCTCTTAATAATCACAATGTAAATCAATAGAGAGAGAACATATGACTGAAAACATTATGTAACATGTGTCCACCTGCCGTCACTGGCAGCCTCACCGCACAAACCAGCAGCAGTCTGAATGTTCAGGTCGTGTGTGTCGACTCTCAGCGTCTGATGTGTTTGAGGTCGGACCTCCAGCAGGGGGCAGTCTGACCTGCTATCAGCTGGACGAAGGTAATGAGCCGCTACATCAACACGACACAGCAGACAGACACTCAGCAGGTGAAGGTGACACCTGATACAACACAGTCAGTCTCCTGCACACCTGAGCAGCTACAACTCCTGCAGTTTCACCTGTGAACTCAGTAGCACCACACACACTCTCATACACACACACTCTCATATCCATGCATTTTATACTTCTGGCCCTGCTGTAAATATATTCCACCGTGTGTTCTGCATTGACAGCGTTCACAGCGCCTCCGTATCAAACTTCTGTCTGTTCTAACTGACTCATCAGTGAATCAGCTGTTGATGATGCTGTGATGTGAACTGTGCTGTGTTGTCTCAGCACTTTGTGCAATGACAACAGAGTTTCAATCAAAGCAAAGCTCATCTAAATTTAAGAAGCTTCACAGTCAGAAAAGAATTCTTTTCTCAGAAAACATCACATGGACAGTCACTTGTTTCTGTCCTCGGCTGTGCAGAAATTGTTGATTCTCTTTGTGACACCAAAGAAGAAGAAAAGTGAGTGAAGCTCTGCATAACCTCCCGTCAGCAGAAAAAAAACTCCCTTTGGTTTTAGATGCAGTGAAGAGCTTATGGTGCTCAATGACACCTCCGTGACTTTGGAGTTCATCTGTCAGTCTGCATGTTTTCATGTTCACAGCTTTGGTTTGATGGAATTAATTCGTTTGAACCACAAGCTTTTTGTCCTTCCTCTCCCTCTGTTTTGATGGAGCAGCTTGATTCACTGAAGCCTGAAACTCACTGTGGATGCTTATGAATGACTTTAAAATAAATAATTTTAAAAGGACTTTCTATGTTTCCCTTACAGTTACGTTACGGTTACGTCCAAGTAGCATTAATATCAACACAAACAGTCACACATTCAAGTCAGGTCGCCTTCCAGCAGCAGCCAGCAGAGTGTCTTCAGGTGTGAGAACTTGTCTGATATGAACAATCCCTGCTGTGTACAACATGTGTGAAAGGGCAACACAAAACAGTGTGTGGAGCTGATTCAAGACTCATGTGAACTGCTCTGATCCACTGGAGACAAGAACCACAACAGGAGACTGGAACCGACATCCACCTGTGACACGGCCGTTCAGGATCAGTTCTCTCTGGAGAGACACAGTCTGCCACAAAATCCACATCACTGCCTCCGTGATCGAAGTCCATCTGACCTTCACCTGTGAGGGGAATGACCTGCTGTTTCCAAAAGAGTGACTGACTTTTATCCTCCTGCTTTGCACTCAGCTGTTGACTGTCCCAGTGTTCCCAGCAGGACCAAGGCTGACGAAACCAACAGAACCACATCATCTGCAGAGAGCAGATACATTCCTGAGGTCACTTCTCACACATAGACTAAATCTTCAGATTTGGTTGAAGGAAATCACCAAGTAAACTGTGAAGTGATTCACCAAGGACACATTTGACTTCCTGCTTAGAACTAAGACTACAGCAACACACCGGCACTGCAAACTCCTTCTAGGGTCCCTGAAAGAACTAAATCCTGGACCAGAACAGAATCCACATCAGTGCTCCTCATTCTGATGTTCAACCATCAGCTGGTCTTCTGGTCTTCCTGATAGAAACTGCCAGGGATAAGAGCAGTTCACAGTCCACAATCACTTCCTCTGTTTGTGTTTCATGGGCTGATCAGAGGTGAAGTCCTCCAACAGAACCTCCATCTTCACATCGCGCCCCTGTCACTGCATTACACGACAGAAGCATAACGATTACTTCTAAGAAAACATGAAGTGAGTCAATTTTCACCACTTGGTGAAAGTTTGAGTGAAGGAGCTCGGAAGCTGCTGGCTGCTGGTGTCACCTTTTGTTCGTAATGTGGTGTAAACATCATTCTTCTCGAGAGGGTCCAAGGTCTGGTCAGATTATTTCAAAAACAGCCCTTTTTCATCTTTGTCGCATCGCTAAAATCAGGCCTATCCTGTCCCAGAGCGATGCTGAAAAGCTAGTCCATGCTTTTGTTACCTCTAGACTGGACTATTGTAACTCTCTGCTTTCAGGCTGTCCCAGCAAGTCGCTTAAGACACTTCAGCTGGTCCAAAACGCCGCAGCACGTGTACTGACTAGAACGAGGAGAAGAGACCACATTACTCCTGTACTAGCTTCTCTGCATTGGCTTCCCATTAAATATAGAATAGAATTCAAAATTCTTCTCCTCACCTATAAAGCTCTCAGTGGACAGGCACCGGT
>JAQNCA010000025.1:27432316-27446383 GCA_029783725.1 Acanthurus tractus
GATCTTGACATGCTCTATATGTAAAGTGTCTTGAGACAACCTTGTTGTGAATTGACGCTATATAAATAAAATTGAATGGAATTGAATTTTTAATGATGGAAAATTTGGTGACCGCAAGAAATTTTGTCCAATTGGTTGTTTCTGATTTTCATTTTCATTTCCTTAAGATAAACGATTCAGTTTCGTTCTGTCAGCTGATCTGTGACATCACATGAATGAGGATGAGGACAGAACCTGAAGGCAGGAAAGAGCAGATCAAAGTGAGGAAGAATTTCTCCAATTTGTAACCTGAAATAACCTCAAGGCTGCAATAGAGAGACACACTCCAAAAGCAATGAAATACTATCATCCACTTTTGACTTATATACTAAACCTCATTTTTTAATATCAGATTTATTGTATTTTATGTCCCAATTTAAAAAGTAAGAAGGATTCCATAATTATAATTTGTCTTTTGTTTGGTTTTCATCAAGAAAAGAGAGAAATTGAACTTGCATGAAAAATGGGAAATCCCCTGGACCTGATGGGTTCCCAAGTGATTTTTTTGCGAAATTTGAGACAATCGTAAAACACTCATTTAGAATCTGGATACAATTTAGCCGATTCTTCTCTCTCAAGTACCTCTCAGTCTGTGCTCCCATTGTGAGACATCATCTTTTTGCACCATCAATTATGGACAAGGCTTTTGATGAATGGGTTTAAAGAGGGATTGCCACAATAGAAGATTTATTTATTGATAATAAATTCATATCCTTTGATTAGTTGATGCTTAAATTTAATATCCTCCGCCCTCATTTTTTTAGATTCCTACAGCGCCGTAGTTTTATATCAGCATCGTCCACTTATTTTCCATCACAACCACCCAACTCTCTTTTAGACTCAATTTTGAGACTTAATACTAATTTCATTTAACCTGGAATCCTTGACGTCGTTAAATAATAAGTGGTATAAAGATTTAAGGATGGATTTTCCTGATGAGGTTTGAAACAACGCCTTAGATAGAGTACATTCCTCTTCAATTTGCTTACGGCACACAGTTATCCAGTTCAAGGTTTTGCATCGCCTTCATTTGTCTAAAGTGAAATTAGCAAAGTTCACACCTAGTGTCAATCCTATATGTGACCGACGTACGCAAGCATCAGCCACCCTCTCACACATGTTTTGGTCTTGTCCAAAGTTAAATGGATTCTGGCGATCAATATTTAAAGCTTTTTCAGATGTCTAAGAAATACCCATAGAACCCTCTGCTGTCACTGCAATATTTGGAGAAATTCTTCAAGATACACACCTTAGTCGACAAGCAAAAGATGTAATAGCCTTCACATCCCTTCTAGCCAGACAACTTATACTCCTCAAGTGGAAAGAGAAGCTTCCACCAACCTTTAGAATGTTGATTAAAGACCTCTTACATCATTTAGTATTAGACAAAATTCATTACTCCACAAGAGGGTGTGCTCAAAAATTTTATACTATATGGCAACCTTTTTTGACATATATAGGAAAAATAGATGACACTAACATTTGAGATTTATACAGTTGATCCCACATTACATAATTTATAGCACATCTATTTAGTTTCTATTTTTTCCTTTCCTTTATTATTTTCTGAATACTCCCATACTATTTATTTATTTATATTTATATTTATTTACATCTATCTACATTTATTTTTATATTTGTTGGTATAAGAGTATTTTTTATAAGATCATTGTTTTATTATTTAAGGGTACAGTAAAATTGTTGAAGGGATGGGGCTCTGTTGAGCAGAAAAGGGGGGGGGTTATATTGTGCTCATGCAATTCTATCTGTGAACTGTTATTCTGTAAGATTTTAATATGCCATTAAAAATACTTCGAGCAAAAAAAAGAAGTTGAACTTGCAAACTGCATCAGCAAAGACAGGTTGAACAATGTGTCTTCTCATTGGTCAGGTGTGTCATTCAGACCTCCACTTATATGTCCTCAGATTTTTCTCTTACAGTGAGAGATCGATCAATGTCATAAACAAGTTCACTCCTCAAGTTTTTTAAAGTCTGTTCTGGCCGAATCAGTTTCCATCAGAATCAACTTGTTGTGTTTGTCCTCTAAAGTGAAACCTTCACTTTGATAATCTGCTCTCCTGTCCAGCTCCCATCACATTTCAGTCATCATCCCTTTACTTCCTGTCCTCCTCCTCCTCCTCCATCGTTTTTGTTTCATTATAAAGCTGATGTTTTCTGCCTCTGGTTAAGAATAACACTCCTCTAAAAGCTGCAGCAGCCCTCCCTTTATTCTTTTATAGGACTCTTCAACTTTTGAACCTTGCAGCTGATCTCTGGTTGGTCCATTAATGTCAGTCTTCAACAAACACACAGTTCATCATCTGGAGGCTTCTGAGCTCTAAGTGGACAGATGATCCAGACTTGTTCTTCTGTCTAACAAGCAGACAGCAAATCAGCTCAAACTCCACTTTCTCTGCTGCTGAGCTGCTCTCAGATTCTGAGCAGAAACAAAACAATAATTTAAGAGAAATAGAAACTAAAATATTACAAGCAAAATCTGTTCGTTGTGACCATATACAGTGGGGTAGAAAAGTATTTAGTCAGCCACCAATTGTGCAAGTTCTCCCACAAAAAAAAAAGATGAGAGAGGCCTGTAATTTTCATCATAGGTATACCTCAACTATGAGAGACAGAATGAGGAAAAAAAAAAAAAAATCGAGAAAAACACATTGGGCTAATTCCGATGCGCAGGGTGGCGCTGGGTGGCGCACCCCGCGCAGTGGTAATTTCTTCTGGCGCACCACCTTGCGCAGCCAATTTGGCAATTTGGTAGACCGGAGTGCGCCGAGTTGGGTGTGGAGTTGGTTGTCACGATGGCGGGGATCAGTCAATTCGCGCACATGTGTAGTTGCACGCATCAGATACCAAAGTGATCACTTATGTGAACCGTAAGGGAATACACTCCATTAATATCCAGGTGATCTGTGACTCAAACTGCCTGGTGACACATGTGTATGCTAATTTCCCTGGGTCTGCTCATGACTATTCATCCTGGCGAATTCTGTCATTCCTGCAGTCTTTAAGGGGGACACCCCTCTGGATGGGTGGCTGCTAGGTGACAGTGGATATCCACTTAAACATGATTGATAACACCATACATCACACCAACAACAAGAAGGCAGCGTGTTTTAACCGTGTTTTCATCAGTGCTGGGTCAGTCATCCAACGTACTTTTGGAGTGCTTAAAATGAGATAGGCAGAACTGCATGTGCCGCATCAGCGGGGAGAATCATTTTTTACATTAGGCAGCGGTTCTCAGAATATCTGGGCAAACTTTATTGACAATATTAGTAACTTCCTCCCAGGCTGTTTTTGCATCATCGGCCCGTGGAGGTCTGTTCGCATTACCATATATTCTGGCACTGCGAGCTTGGACCTCCCGGACCAGCACATCAGTTTCCTCCTGGGAGAAGTTTGGCTGTCTGGAGCAACTGCTGCTGCTGTCTTCCTCTATGGTGGTGGCGAGGTGAAATTGGCACTACGCCTCGCCCACAGCGCATTTAAAGGCAATGAGAGGCATTCATTTGATTGGTGAAGATCACATTCGGCTGTGTTGAACCCACTCATGCCTTCTCTCCTCCCTCCTTGCCACTTGCCCTGGTGGGAGGGACGCTGTGCAGTGCAGTGCGCTGTGTTCATCTCAATACTTTGTTATATACCCTTTGTTGGCAATGACAGAGGTCAAACGTTTTCCGTAAGTCTTCACAAGGTTTTCACACACTGTTGTTGATATTTTGGCCCATTCCTCCATGCAGATCTCCTCTAGAGCAGTGATGTTTTGGGGCTGTCGCTGGGCCAAACACACTGCCCGGATTATTGTCATACTGAAAGACCCAGCCACGTTTCATCTTCAATGCGCTTGCTGATGGAAGGAGGTTTTCACTCAAAATCTCACGATACATGGCCCCATTCATTATTTCCTTTACACGGATTAGTCGTCCTGGTCCCTTTGCAGAAAAACAGCCCCAAAGCATGATGTTTCCACCACCAATACTGCTACGGCTTCTCAGATGGTATGGTGTTCTTTGGATGCAACATAGAATTATTTCTCCTCCAAACACGACAAGTTGAGTTTTTACCAAAAAGCTCTATTTCGGTTTCATCTGACCATATGACATTCTCCCAGTCCTCTTCTGGATCATCCAAATGCTCTCGAGCAAACTTCAAACGGGCCTGGACATGTACTGGCTTAAGCAGGGGGACACGTCTGGCACTGCAGGATTTGAGTCCCTGGTGGCGTAGTGTGTTACTGATGGTAGCCTTTGTTACTTTGGTCCCAGCTCTCTGCAGGTCATTCACCTGGTCCCCTTGTGTGTTTCTGGGATTTTTGCTCACTGTTCTTGTGATCATTTTGACCCCATGGGGTGAGATCTTGCGCGGACCCCAGATCGAGGGATCCCTACAACAATTTTACTGTACCCTTAAGATTATCAGTGGTCTTGTATGTCTTCCATTTTCTAGTAATTGCTCCCACAGTCGATTTCTTCACACCAAGCTGCTTACCTATTGCAGATTCAGTCTTCCAAGCCTGGTGCAGGTCTACAGTTTTGTTTCTGGTGTCCTTTGACAGCTCTCTGGTCTTGGCCATAGTGGAGTTTGGAGTCTGACTGTTTGAGGTTGGGGACAGGTGTCTTTTATACTAATAACGAGTTTAAACAGGTGCTATTAATATAGGTAACGAGTGGAGGATAGAGGAGCCTCAAAGAAGAAGTTACAGGTCTGTGAGAGCCAGAAATCTTGCTTGTTTGTAGGTGACCAAATACTTATTTTACAGAGGAATTTACCAATTAATTCATTAAAAATCCTACAATGTGATATCCTGAATTCTTTCCCCCATTCTGTCTCTCATAGTTGAAGTGTGATGAAAATTATAGGCCTCTCTCATCTTTTTAAGTGGGAGAACTTGCATAATTGGTGGCTGACTAAATACTTTTTTGCCCCACTGTAAACTATTTCTTCAGCCATTTGTTCAAACATGAAAAAGCTGAACTTCCTTTACTGGCATTAATTCTGCTGAAAATCCCGACAGCCATCACAAGTCCCTTGATTTGGGTTTGTTAACCCATGAACACGATCTTTGTCTTATGCTCATCTTGTTTGTATCAAACCCCACTCAACTTTAAAACACAGGTAATCAGAAAGTTTTGTTTATTTTTTAGTATTTGGTGACAACAGTGTCAATGAAACCATATTTGTTGTGAACATCTTCAAATGTTGACACTCATCCATCAGACGCTGCTCTTGTCAGCTCTCGGCTGCTTCCATCTAATGAAACATTAACAGTTCTGCAGGTTTTACTACAAACTGACAGAATCATCCTTCTTCTCCATCAGTCAATGCTGGCTGTAGTTAGTATTCAGCTGAACGTTTCAGTGGCGACACAAGGAGACGAGCGGAAGGCCAAGTGAAAAACTGACCATCAAACTTTCATCAAGAGTCAGACGAGAGATCAAACTGGAAAAAAACTATAGAAACTACAGTAAACTCAAAAAAGACTGAAGAAAGCAACAAAAGTAAATTTCAAAAACTGGAGACTTCTAACCTTAAATAAGAAAATACAATGAATTTATTTTAATTTTCTCTGCTGCTGGGTTTTAGTAAACTACAGTAAAAAAAACAGTGGTGATGCATCTACAGCAGATGTGCAGTTGGGGGCGCTACAGGAAGCCGGTGATAAGTCACAACTGTGATGTGTGACTTGAACACTGAGGTGCAAGGAAGATGCACGTCCCGTCAGCTGAGCAGACAACGATCCGTTCAAACAACCATTTTTTACGTCCTGCCGCGTTGAATGAACAGAATTTAAGGTATTTAGAAAAGAAAGACAGCTGTCACGTTGTCAACCGCAGTCAATCTGTTCCCCAGCTCACACAAGCATGCTGGGGGTTTAGTCCAATCAGATCGTTGCTTATTCGTAAACAACCTATTTGACCTATGCTGGTATTATTCTCCACCTTTGCACCTCTTCATTGCATCCTGCCATCAAGACCTTTCATCGTACTCATTCACTGTTCATTTTCATCATACCTCTCCATTGTACCTTTTCATTTTATTTTGTTGCCTGACTCCATCATCATGGCCCCTCATGATACCTCTTCATTGCACGATGTCACAACACCTGTGACATCCTTATCAGAGAGAGTTTAGTTCACTTGCCAAGCAACAAAAGCAAGATAATGAACCAATTCCAACGATAATAATCTCCCATTAAATTACACAGTTCTCTTTATAACCAGAGTCAAAGAACGACACACTGCTCAAACATCAGAAACTTGATATGTACTTCTTTAACTTCCAGTTCTGTCAAAGTTACTGTAAAATATTAAAGCTGCTCTACTTCTGATTTGTCAGTAAAATATTTAAGCAACTCTGAGTCTCGGTTTGACTTCATGGTCTCTCAAGGAAAGCTTTACAAAGTTTCTGGAGTTGTTGATCAGTCAAGGTCAGGTGGTCATCGGTGCCTCACTGTCAGCAGTAAAGTATCAGACCATGGTCTGACCATCAGATCCTGGAGGTGAAGCTCAACATTCAGTAGTGGATCTCTGCTATGTGAGACTGTGAGACTTTGCAGCTGAGATGAGTTTCTAATTACAGAGTGCGGTCTAAACCTCCTCTATAAGCAAAGTATCTTGAGACAACTTGTGTCGTAAATCGGTGCTGTGTAGATAAAACTGACTTAACTTGACTCTGAAAGCAGTCATGTTCCACGTACAATAAAACCTTAGTACAAGTCGATTTTATATGAAAGCCTGCTATTTAAGATGAAGATGTGCAAATATAAACTATTTGAACTCGCAACCCTTCTACTTAAAAATGACAGTGCACCTTGTTTTGCTGTTGTAAAGAAACTGTTGTGTATCTGGATTCATTCCTGCAACAGTAGAGGTTGTAGCTTGAGGTGTTTTTGGACAAGTTTATCATCCTTATCTGTTGTTTTCTCATTAAATGACTTTCAGGTGAACTCTTCTTCTTTTGCTTGGTGTTTCACACCAAACAAAACCCCCAACAGAAGGATTTGCGACTCATATTATTCAAAACTTTGTCTGCAGATGAATAGTTTCTGTTTCACTGAGGAACAATTGGTTTTCACTGAAGCTGACATACACATTAACCCATCATCAGCACTCGACATTCGACTTACTGTGAGCAATGTGGAATTGGTTGGGATTTGACTGCTGGTCTAACTCAGAACAGACTAACTGCAGTTAATGATGTTCAAGGTAAAACTCTTTTTCTTCTCTTGTAGCTGCTTTTCTAAAATCTCAACTTCATAACTTAAATTTCTGAGCAACCCGTTTCAATGAGTCTTTTCCTCAGAAGCTCTAAATCCTCAAATACTCAAAATCATAAGTGTTGTGATGTTCAGAAGGAGATTAGATGTGAATAAATGAGCTGCCTCTCAATAAAAGCAGCAACCTGTTAAAAGCAAACAAAGGAAGCTGCAGCAGCATACGCTTTAGTCCGCTCAGCCTCCACTTCAATCCCTGTGAAAAAAAACATTTTCATTCTTTTACCAGAAACAACTCTTGATTTCCAGCTTATCAGAAGGAAGCCACAAAGACAGAGCGGGTCTCTGCTCTGCCTTCAATCAGTAAATCAGCACCCGAGCTGACGAGGTGACGCTCTGCCAGACTCATTTCACACCAACAAAAGCTCCAAATCACAGTGAGGAAACATGTGGGAGTCGATTTACTGATGCTCAGAGAGCAACAACCTTCAATCCACCCAGAAAACACTTAAATCCTCACACTATACAAACCAAATCCAGTATTTTTTCTACAGCTGGAGGTTTTCCTGCCAGAACCATAAAGCCCCAGCCTGCTGTCACTCAAAACTCCTGTCTAGGGACTTTTCAAATGAATTTACCTAAGATTGCCTCAAGGATCAATTTTAGACAACAAGGCCCTCAAGGAACAGGAGGTCATTTGCAAAAATCACTGAAGAAGCTGCTTACCACTTATTGACAAACTCGCTAACAAACATGTGATAATTAAAACAAGAGGCTGCTCATTTACATACAGATGGAAAAGGTCAGATTCATAGAAAACAGCAAGGCAGCGCACACCATCAAACACACGTCTGAATCCTGATGAGGTTTGTCCGAACAGCTTCCTTGCCTTTTTATGTTTTCTACTCAGAGATGCAGCAGTGACAAGTTAACTCTTAACTTCTTGCCAGAGATCTGTTGCTTAGAGTAACTGAGTTGATCTTCTTTTTGTTCTGATAGTTGGTTTCATTTGGACTGAGTTAACCCGAAGAAAAATTCCTGGCATCACCAAATTCTGTAATAATAATAATAAAAAAAACGACTCACCACTTTGTGACAGTTTTCTTTTACAAATCTGTCAAGTTAGAGGCCATGTTGTAGATTTGTAGTGGAGTCACTGAAGAAGTTTCATAAAAAGGTATTCAGTCTTTTCTTGGTGACATGGAAGTTAACACTATCTTACCACATTCAATTGCGATCTTCACTTAGAAGCTGTTTGTGTAGAGGATTTATGAGGAACGACAGTGAGCAAATGAGCTCGTCTGGTGTTTCTGCAAAAACGTTGATGTTTCACGCACATGTTTCATCCAAACAATCACCATAGTTTCATAGTGACACCAGAATACTGTCACCGATCCAATATCTGACCCGTCTGGGTTTTGGCACTAAGAAACACTATGATGTCAAGTCGACCCTTTATCTTTTGGATCGTAAATTTCATCACTTCATTTTATCCTGTTAGACATTTGTGTAGAACTTAAGGAACAAATTTTTAAGAATTTGTGACTTCACAGTGTCCTTTGACCAATTAAATTAAATCTATTTATCTCACTTGTGCTAAATTGGAAGAATTACCCTCCAGGTGTTTCTGAGACGTCGGTGGCAGGTAAAGGTGGGGACCTTTGCTTGCTGGCTACTGAGATCCCAGGCTGGTACAAGGGATAAGAAATTCACCTCTGTGGTAGAAGGGTAACCTGAGTTTGTGGAAGAGATGGATCAGTACATGTTATTTGGCTGAACTCTACGGAGACATCTTAAATTCCTAAAGAGGGGCTGGACTTTCTTTTTTTACAACGTTCTGAAGTTCCAAATGCTGTGTGTTCGGGAACCATGGAAAGGATTCTGTCTAAGAACTCCACTGTTCTACTGAGAACATGTGGGGAACATTGGCGAAACAGGCAAACAGAAGATACAGTACATTTAAAAACTTTTTTTTTTTTTTAAAAGATTATTTTTTGGGCTTTTTGGCCTTCATTTGATAGGACAGAGTTGAAATGGGGAGATAGAGAGAGGGGGTGACATGCAGCAAATGGTCAGAGTTGGATTCGAACTCACGACCGCTGTGCAGAGGACGGAGCCTTGCATATATATGGGCCCTGCCGCGCGCTACCGAGGGAGCTAAACGGCGGCCCAAGATCCTGTACATTTAAGGACAAGCTGAGATGCTGTGGACCAAAGTCTTTCAGCAGCTCATGTGTTTAGTGGAACAGCGTCATGTAGACATCAAACACCACAGCTGTTCTGCTGAAGTGTCCTCAAGCAGGACTCTGACCCTCCACATGCTGCCTCATTAACAGTCTCTAAGGGGAAGCTGACAGACTCAAATGTAAATATGAGGAGACATAAACAGGGATGACGGCTAAACACGCCCCCTCTATTAACATCTGAGTGGGTCAATGAAACAATGCTCAGGTCACCATGACGACATGCCATGAATAATTCACAGAGATAATACAAGGAGATGGAGACAAGGTGATAGATGAGGACAGTCCTTTCTGCCTGATGTCACAAAACACCTCAAGATATTTCCTGTACCCTGTCTGATAGAGACCCTTTAGTTCCACCTTCTGTACTGGTTCAACAAAATTCAAACGGGTCCGACTTTGAACTAATTTAATGGTGATTTCAACAGACAGGGTCAGGGGTTCGGGCTAACCCTTGACCTGGAAATCAAAAAGAGCATCAGAGGGAATAAAGTATACCTTTGGTACAATGTGGAGCATCAAACACTTAATTAAGTTAAATAAAAAAAAAATCTGATATCTTTACAGGCTGCCTGCAATGATTGGAATAGAGTCAGAATGATATATATCTTATTTTTTTATGAGTTGTCAGGGCTGTTTTTTACGTTAAAAGGTTTTTTAAGGTTTTTTTTTAATACAACCGTGGTCTGTGAACGAGTAAAGAGGTTTGCACTGAGAAATAAAAGTACATTTCTTGCTTGTTGTGGTAATAGAAACCGGCTAATTATCTTGCACTCAATTACAAATATTGATCAGTTGCTTGGCTCTGGCTGCTGAAATTACACTAATGGTCTTATTCTAGTCCAACATAGGGAAATAAATTAGACTGAGAGAGTGTTAGCAGCTGAAGAACTGCCAACACACTGCAGATACTCAGAGAGAAAACACCCTGCAGCCACACACTGACTCACTGTTTACACTGAACACCAAGTGGAAGGGGCTCACCTGGACAGAAGACACCATTTACTCTCTGTGATTTCTGTAAATAAATGCTGGTTCTGATTTCAATTCCTGCACCATGTTTCAAACAAGTTTAGAAAAGAGTAAAAACTGACAGGCAAAGCCTTGTTATGCTCCAAACAAACATTTAAAACATTCCACAGGTCAACGGTTAATTGGTTACAGGTGATCTTGTAATTGGGTATGAAAGAAGCATCCTGAAAAGGATCAGTCGTCAAAAGCCAAGAAGGAGAGATTCATCACGTTAGGAGAAACAAACAGACCAAAAAAATCTAAGAAAATGATTCTCGGCACACAACTGTGATTTGATTTAGGGATTTCACCTTCAACAGTCCACAAGATCATCAAAAGATTCCAACAATCAGGAGAAGCCTGCAAGGACATATTGAGGCCAAAAACCAACATGAGTGTATTTTGTACGTCCATGCAGAGACGGTAGGAGCTGTCAGTCCATGTTAAACACAGAACTTTGAAATAAATATGTAATACACGAGGGATTCTGCTGCTGGCTCTTAACAGGTCGAGATTTCAGAGTAAAAGACAAAGAAATTCTCTGTTTCCGGGTTTTTCCTAACACAGAGCCAAATGTGACGCTGAATCTGTTCTGCTGAGACGAATCGTTTGAAGCGCTGCCGTCACGGATGATGAAGCCTTTTTCTCTAAACAGTCTGGTTCTTTGTGACCAGCGTCGGCGGCTTCAGGAGGAAAGTCAGAGAACGTGACAGAGGCGAGGGACGACCACAAGTCCACAAGTCAGGCCAAAGGAGGGATTATCGTTTCCTGACAGTTTGTTTGAAGTGAAGAAGCCTTCGGTACAGAGAAGACTCGGTTAATTACAAAGTGCCAGTCATGATCACAGTGGGGCGTTTCTTCTTCATGTTCCTGTCAGCCTCAGCGAGATCACTTATTATGAATGAGATGGGCAAGTAAAAGCTCCTCTGGAGAGACTGAGGCCGGCGGGTCAGACGCTTCATTAATAAACCAGCAGCAGCAGAGACGAGGAATTATTTCAGCCACCGAGGTTAAATTCACCTTCACCTCCAGAGACTCTCTGAAACATGAAGTTTGTTCTGGTTTAATCTCATCAGATTTACGTCAGTTCGACACGTCTTCTCTTCCCGTGAGAGCTCCAGTTACAGGTACTGCGATTAAGAGGCAGCACCTCAAAATAAAAACATTAATAACAAGAGTCATCATGTCCAACAATACAGGAGCTGCACAGCCAGAGCAGCAAGTAAAGGTAGGAAACTATCAGCATTAAATAAATGAAACGAATCAGAGCAACAGCTGTTCTTACTGGGAGGATGACTGATTGACTGGGTTTGTTAAAATTTACCAGTACTGGCTGTAACTGTAATATTAAAATGTAAAACTTTTATGTTGGGTTTAAAATACACATAAAATAATACTGTGTAATTAAACCAGATCCCCTTAAATTATTTTTGTTTTGGTCAGTTCTGGTCATAGTTGGCAGTTAGGCCCCTTAAAGCTGGCAGCAATCACCACTAAACAGGAAAGAAGACAATGATGACGCATGGTTATCTAGCCACTTCCTACCATGGTGAGCTGCTACAACCTGAAAATGATGTCGTCTCAGAAAAACTGAGTCAAAAACAGGTTGCTCAATGGTGAAGCTGTTTTTCAATTAAACAAGACAGCGCACTGCTAGCTGGTCACAGGTGGAAAACATGGACTGGCAGCAGCAACCAGCTGCCTCGATCCTCCTGCAGCAGAGAGGAAGCTGCAGTTTGTCGGTCAGCCTTGGAATGAGACATTCAGTTCTGTTGGTTATGGACTCCTCAGTGTTTCCTGTTTGCAGGCAGCAGCTTCATGAAGTGAGAGAAAGTCTTTTCCCAGTGTTTTTCCAAATCTCTACAGAGAGATTTTACAACCATCGCCAGGTTTTAAGCCACAATCATTGCAGAGACAATCTGATATTGTGGAGCCCAAAACTGACAATTTTTCAAACTTGTGAATGTGAACATGCAGGACATTACCAGCGGACTGTTGAACGAGGGTTCATAACCATAATTAGCTGAGTGTTGTGCTTTTAATGTAAGAGGCCTTGAGAGCTTTTATTTTGAAGCAGCTGGGCATCTTTTAATGTGAAGGAACTCAGTCTATTTCTTACAGAAGAAATAAGGCTTCACTTTGATGGAGCCAGAGTGTTTTATTATGAGAGAGTGGAAGAGCTTTTATTGTGAAGCAGATGGCAGCTTTAATTGTTAAGGAGTGTGAGGGCTTTTATTATGAAAGAGTCTGCAGGCTTTTGCTGTGCAGCAGCAGGAAGTCTGCCCCCAGCTGAGATCTCTTAAGGTCACCTGGACCAGCACCCTTTAAACCAGGATGGTCTTTTCTTAGACTGGTTCAGTGAGAGAGGCTGGGGGTTTTTTGTCATCAGTGATGTCATAACCAGAGGGCGGGGCTTACCTTTGTGGGCAAGGCAGCGGATGCTCTGTTTGCTTTGGATGTCCCAGAGCCGAACTGTCTCATCATGGGACCCAGAAAGAAGAAGAGTCCCGTCCATCGACACCGAGAGACACGTCACCAGGTTCCTGAAGGCAACGTTGATACTGACTTCAGAACAGATCACCAAGTTTCCTTGTTGAACCTCATTAAACTACAAAAAGGCAGATCTTTTGGCCTCAAGAGGAGAACCTCCAGCTGAAGTGTGTCTCCTCTGCGGAGCAGATTAAATTCAGAGCTTCAGCCCAACTGGTGGTCTACTTTGGACTCTAGAGCTTTCCTTCTGTTTAGGGGTCACCTCTCTCAGGTCAAGAAGACAACAGGCAGACTTATTTAACTTTGTTTGTAAATCTGGTCATTGTGACATGAACCAACTTCCAGATGAATTAGATATAAATGTTGAATCTATATCGAAAAAACAAAATATTAAAAAAAAAAAAAAAAGATAAAACAAAATAAAATTCATGTTTGCTTCAATGGAAAAATAAAGACCAGCAGAAATCTCACCTGTGTCCTTTGAAGACCTGGTTTCCATCATTGTCTGACTGGAAGGATTTGTCCCGACTTAGAGTCTGCAGGTTGATAAAAGTCACACCATCACAGCAAACCCTAAACTGGACTTTGAGGATTTTTCCTCAACATCGACTGTAAGTACATCAACTACCAATAAGACAAGCTATCAGGAAAAAAGAAGACAACCAATAAAACTACAGCATTTTTTAACTGCACACACACGTTTCCTTTCTAATTTAGTTCGTAAAGGTAAATCTTAATTTGTTCCCTAAAGTTTTATTTTTGTAATCAAAGGGAGTGAGAGCTCAAAACTGTCTGCTAGCTGTAGTAAGCTGTAGCTAGTTGTGGTTAGCTGCAGTTATTTGTAGTTGGCTGCAGTTGGCTGCAGTTGGCTGTAGTTGGCTGTAGTTAGCTGTAGTTAGCTGTATTTGGATGTAGATGGGTGCAGTTGGCTGTAGTTAGCTGTAGTTAGCTGTAGTTGGCTGTAGTTGGCTGTAGTTGGCTGTAGTTGGCTGTAGTTAGCTGCCTGCTGAGTTGAGTGCAGGGCAGAGCTTCAGTTGTCAGGATATGAGATGAAG